>CM046440.1:47332935-47505989 GCA_025506505.1 Flaveria sonorensis | reverse complement strand
TCCCAGCCTCTTGATCTCAACCGCCCCATACCCAGCCTTGACTTCTACTCTGATGAAGATTTAGGTTTCAGTGAGTGTCATGACTCTCCCCTCCTACCCACACTCAAAGGGAGATGAGTCCCCTGCTTCACCCTTGTCTAGCACACATCAGACACCCTAAACTGAGGTGGATCTTCCTGTGATTGTCCAGGAGATCCATGTGGAAGAGGCTCTCACTGTTGCCAGTATTTATTACATCTTTAAGACCCAACCATGAAACCCAGCCTCTTGACACTATCATGGTAGGGGAAATCCAGCAGCCAAGAACCCTATGCTGGTGGTGAAGGAGCAAACCTCGGTTCACCTCCTTCATCCCCCAATGATTCTTCAACTGATGATGAGGGGAGTCTGAAACTCAGGGTTCACCAACTCGAAGACATCTGCACCCAACTGGTTTCACAGATAGCTCACCTTGAATCACAGGTGACTATCTTGCAAAGGAGGGTCCATGACCAGCAACTTGAGATCACCGATCTCAAGGGCCAGTTAGCTGAGAGATCTATAGGACAACTCATCCAGGTCCACAAGAACCTATGGATGTTATAATCACTTCCCCAGTCACCTATGCATGAGGTGATGCTACCAAAAAGGGGGAGGAAGTTCTAACAGCCATAGAACCTGGGAGGTTCTTCCTCAAGTATGGACATACAGGACTCACCATCCTATCTTGCAGTTGTCCATGCTTAGAAACCTCCTCTAGATAGTGATCTGGAACTGTTTATTCAACAACTGTTTGAAGAGGGAGTACCAAGAGTAATGTCTGCCCCATCTGAGAACCCAATCTGGGGTTGGGGTATGGCAGTGATAGGAAAGCTCTTGTGATCTCTAGAGCTCAGGGTCAATAAGAAATTCTCAGCATCTCCACCCTGAGTTTCTATAAGAGTATAAACTTGGTAGATCTGGCACTTGTCAACCCAAGCAATAACAGACAAGCTGTTAGATTAGCTAATCAAATTCAAGACTGGGTGCTGGCAGGATTCAAAAAGAGAACTGCATCATATAGACAGAGGCTAGCAGTTGAAGCCTTTGGTCAACTGGATGTTGAGGTAGACCCCAAGATTAGTTTCGAAGGTAAAGCCTTGAATGAAGGAGCAGAGGCTGAGACTGTGAACCTTGAGACAAGATCTCCTCCTGCACCCATACCCTCCGTGAGGCACCAGCTGGTGATGGTGCTTCACAACCTCTCTCTGGCCAGAGCTTGACTGCTAAATCAAGCAGTGAAGGCCAAACCTCTCCTCAGACTAAGTCATCAAGATCTGTAATTGACAAAGGAAAAAGGAAGATGACTCCTGAAGAGATTGAAGAAGAAAAGAGAGAGAGGAAGAGGAAGTTAAGGGGAGAGAGTTCAAGTGGTTCCCCAGGATTCATGCAAGCTGCAATTCTGACTGCCCCTATACCAAAACACTCAAAGATGAATTAAGGGCAGCTAGGCTCAACTATCTGGGGACCAGGAACTACAACATAGATGAACTCATCTCTCTCCCCTTAGAGGAGTTAAATGAACTGGCTGACATTGAATTGTCAAAGGAGAGGAAGGAAGTAGAGGATGCAGCCTTGACCCTCAAACACAAGGAAGAAATGAGTAGAAAAAGATTTACAAGAACATTCCTGTCCCTCCCCATTTCAAGAAAGTCTTGAGTCAGAGACTGTGGCTGCTGAAAACCTCAGGTAGTTGATGAAGAAGAAAGATTAAAAATGATCAACTACCTGAGTGCCACAGGTCTCTATCAGGCACCTGCACTCCTTCCCTTGCCTTATGAATATATATTATTTGAATACAATAAGCCGCTGGAAGAGCAAGCCAAGAAAGAAAGGCAAGCTACAAGAAGAGGCAAAGGGAAGAAGCTGCAAAATCAAGAGCCATCATCCAGAAATGTCAGAAAAAGTCTACAGATAGGCAGAGGATGATGAGCTTCTTGAAGCTGTATGGGTTCTCCGGAAGGAGGCTTGGTCCCATGTCTCTATCCACAATGGATGAGCACATCAGGGTGATCAAGCAGAAGATAAAAAGGGAGAGCTTGTGGACCTTCATTCATCATCAAGTCAAGCTCAACCTGAAGTTGAGGTAAAGGTGGAACCTACAGAGACCACACCACATGCACCTAAAGCTGCACAACAGTCAACTTCATCTTCTAACCCATAGCAGGGTTCTTCTCCCTCTCCTTCTAAAACTAGGAGAGAGGAGATCCGAACTGAGAGGGAATCCACTGAAGAACCTGGTACTGAAGACCAACCCTCTCAGTTAAAATCATCAGGGAGGAAAAAGAGGATGGCCAAAAGAAGATCATCTTCAAAGAAGAAAAGAAGAAAGGCATCCTCCTCCCACCCTCAGGATGAGTCAAAACATCCTGAGGAAGTGCATGAAGAGGACTCTCAACCAACACCTATCATAGTAGAGCCTCTCTCTGTTGGAAGACAAATTCTGTCCTGGACTTTTGCTGAAGATCAAGATAGATGGTATGTCACTAGAGATCTGGGAGAACAACATGTCTACTTCATAAGTGACATGCTTGAACTCCCTCTGCATGATCTCTATGACATGAGAAGGTACTTCATGAGTCTAAAGAATCCGGATCTGCTGATGAAGAAAGGAATTCTAAAGATCCTCATATGGACTATCCTAGTCTGAAGAACCCCTCTGTTTTGGTAGCATCAGCTAGGGGAGTTTGTAGGAACCTTGAAGTTAAGAGGCTGATGCAACCAAAAGATACCAAAACAACCAAGTCATCCAACATGCACTTCGGAACAAAGGTGAACTAGCTTCGAAAGTTTTACACACTCAAGAAAAAATGCTAAGTGTAAAATCTTCCGAAGCTAAAGTTCAGAAGAAACTGCTGCGGAAGCTTTACATTGAACTTGGAAAATATTCTAAGTGTAAAGTCTTCCGAAGCCAAAGACTCAACTCTTCTGAAGGTAAAAGATTAAGTCTTCCGAAGCTCTCAAGACAAAGTCTTCCGAAGCTCTCAAGACAAAGTCTTCCGAAGCTGTTTAAAGACAAGACTAATTTTCTTCTGAAGAGAAAGAAAAGATAACTTTTCCATCAATTTATCATAAAGCAACCTACTTTCCGCTACATGCTCTGGTAGTTCACCTGCTATCACTAGTTGGTGAAACTTCCATACTTTATGATAAAGTAGATAAGGTCTTCGCCTGCAAGTTTCTGTTTTTGTTTCTTGGCTTTTTGTAATAGGAAAGTCAGTGAGCTATGGCTTGTCATAGTCACTAGTCAAAAGGCAATCTGCCTTTTGACTTTAGGCTGATCTTGTTGTCTAGATTAGTTACTTCCAACTGTCTTTTTGCATATTGACGGTTGTAGGATGTAGTATAAGTAGTCTCCGGTTCTTGTATTCAAAACATACTTCTACAACACTTGTAATAGAACTAGAGAAGCAATATACAACTTCCTTGAAAATTTTACCTTGTGTTCTTGCTCTTGCTATTACTCTTGTTTGTCTTGTATCTTTTGTAAAAGTTCACAGTTCCCTATTTGAATTGTTAAGTGATCTTAAGATCGTCCTAAGTGTGTTAACTAAGTGCAAGCTTAAGTACCCTTTAACGGTCCTGCATTTGGTATCAGAGCATTCCAGGCTCTTGATTGTAAGATCTCACCATCTTCAAATCATCTTAGTTACACAGATCACTTAACTCTTCAAATGGCAGCTATCTCCAAAGCTGATATGGAAACTAAACTATGACAAAGTCCCTACTGATCACTCTGAGGATTTTGACACTTGGTGTCAAAGAATGGAAGGCTTTATCAAGTCTCAAGATTCCAGGATATGGGAGTCTGTTGTCAATGGACCTCATATACCATGCACCTCTTCAGCTGCTGCTAGTGGTGGCATGATACCAAAGGAAAGGGCTGACTTTTCTGATGAAGACTGGAAAAGAATTAACATTGATCAGAAAGCCATGATAGCCCTCCAAACTGCTCTTCCAAACTCCATCAACAGAGGTTTAAAGAAGTGCAAGACCACTAAACAGCTATGGGATGCACTAAAACTGATGTATGAGGGTTCAAATGAAGCCAAGGAGAACAAGAAGGATCTCCTGAAGCAGTAGTTTGAAAATTTCACCTTCAAGACAGGTGAAACCATGACTCAACAATACTTCAGGTATGTTGAGATTATGGATACTCTGGCTGATGTTGGGGTAACTATTGAGAATAAGGATATTGTTAGGAAGTTCATGTCCTCTCTTCCAAGACAATGGACACACTACTGTGTGGTCATTAAGAGGACTGAAAATCTCAAGACCCTTACTCTCACTGAGTTGTATGGGATACTCAGTGGATACCAGATGGAGATGAATATGCAAAGTTCATCTGGTAGGTCCAACACTCACCAGAGTTCAGCCCTTCATGTGGTTGAAAGGGATAGCAGAGAACCACAGCATCATCTCATCTGCTACCCTGAGACTTCACAAAAGGGTCCTTTCATCACCTTCTATAAGACACCCAGAGAGAGTTACATCCAAGGAAGTCCCTTCCAAGAGACAAGTTCTTCTCAAGCTTTTGTCTCCACTGATGAAAGTACAGGTAACTTTCTTTTCACTCTTGAAGACCTGGACTGCATCCATCCAGATGATCTGGAGTACATGGAGATAGTCCAGCAAATGGCTCTTCTCACTCACAGAGCGCAGAAGTTCTACAAGAGGACTGGGAGAAGGTTTCCTAGCAATGCTGCAGTGGCAAGTTTAGACTGGACAAGAGCAAAGTCAAGTGTTACAACTATAACCAGATGGGACATTTTGCTAGAGAATGCAAGGCACCTAAGTCAAATGGTGGCCAAGCTTCATCCAGGCCAAATTATACTGAAGGAGGGAACCAGAATGAGAAGCCAAGACAGCAAGCTGCAGTTGCTGTTGAAGAAGGAGGCTTTGACTGGAGCTTTCAAGCTGAAGATGCATCTCCAAACCAAGCACTCATAGCTGATCATGATGAAGCCAAGGTACTTGAACATCTTTGCTCTCCTAAATGTATTGCTAAAGTAAATAGATACAGGTCCTACAACTTGGAAATGAGATCTGATATTGAGTCTTTAAATATTTTAAAAGTTGATTTTAAAAGAGCTAATAATGACTATAAACTTAAGATAGAAGATCTAGAGAAAATAGTTTAAACTCTTAAACATGAGCAAACAAACTACAGGACTCAAATTAAGGATCACATTACCAAGTTGACTAAATGCCAGGCTGAGCTTGTGATCAGCAAAGCCAGGGCAGAAAAATGTTTTCTTGAAGAAGAGACCTTCAAGAACATGATATCCTCATATCTGCATGCAAAAGTGTGTTATCAGAATAAGCATGGACTGGGATCTAGTGAGATAGCTCCTCCACACACTCTACTATCAGTCAGATCTCCTAGGTGTGGAACTGGTCAAGATGAGCTGCCATCCATAGACCCCAGTGATAAAGAGGATGAAAAGGAGATGGTGAGGGATGACTCTGAGATGAGTGACGAGAGTCAATCCAAAAAGGGTCACCATGCTCCTAAGGAGGAAAAAGAAGCTGGTTTGAGCAAAACCAAGAGAAAGAACTTGATCAGAAGAACGAAGAGAAGATCCAGAAAAGCTCAAGAGATGAAGACCACCTTTGATCCCAAATAGAAACAAGTATTTATCTCTGCAGGGTTCAAGGTGATGATTCAAGTGCTATTGGGACAAAAATAATTATGATACTATGAGTTATGTTCCAATTTTGCATGTTTAGATCCATGAATATGTTTATTATTCTAAATGTCCATAGTCGGTCATATTTATGGGAACAAATATGAAGGTAAGACTATTATGAACATGGATTGGTGGATATTCATAAGGTATGAATATAGAGCAAAAGGTTGCAACCAAAGTTCATAGATATTTATGGGATACAAATATTGGACTGACCCGCTCTCAAATGTTACTACATGGAATTTTGTAATTGATCATAAGTAAATTTGAGTAAAGGAGAATATCATAGTATCCTCTGACCTGAGATATATATTGGGTTTTGATATTCACCAAATATTATACTTTGACCTAGTTCTTCGCTGTTCAGAAATATGGACAGTACACAAGGCTAGGTTCAGGTGTGATACAAGGTGATTTTGAGAAATGCTTGTAGTCAAGATGGGATTTGTTCCTCTTATTTGTTGAGTGTAAGATGTCTAAGGCCTGATAAAGTTAAATCAATAGGGAATGATCATTTTGTGTCTCTAGATTTAACATGAAATCTGTAACAAAAGGATAAATGATAGATTCCCTAAATCATTTTCAAGTAAGGGACTTGAAGAAGATGATGTTATTGAATGGCACTTCGTCATGCGTACTAGGGGTAGTAAACCGTTGTTAGGAAGTATTTGCTACTTGCATCAATCCTCTATGTATCTTGTGTAAGTGGGTGATTGTTTGAAACGGTCTACCCAAGACACATATTGAATTGATATGGCTAGTATGTTAAGATCCAAGTCGGGTCATACCCAATAACAAGCTAGAGAAACACATACAATATTTATTTTATGATATGATTATAAATAAATATTAACCCTTAGAGTATTTAGAAATTGGGTTTCTAAATATTTGCACTTATGTTTGCTTAATCAATATTTTAGATTCGTTGAGCCTGTATCTTAGGATTCATCAGTTTCATATCCAAAAATCCAAAATTAAAGACGGGTGGAAGTGTGTGAATCGAAGAACAAGGATGTGTGTAACATATAATGTTATGATTTCATTGATATTGAATAACAAATTACAATGAAGAAACATATACAGATATGGATGAACATCAAACCCACCCAAAGGAGAGAATTTCTCCTTGGGTGGTGATTTACACCATGAAAAACACACACTTAAGAACTACAAGCCACTCACACACGTTGCAATAACCACCCTTTACAAAGTAGCACTAGTGGTTCTATTTATAATATTTTTACATCATGACCTAATTTTGACTTTTCTTGTGGTCTTGATGTTGACTTTGTCTTGTGTTTGTTTTGTTCTGTTTATCAACTTGGTCTCTGAACATGTACAATGAGATCTTCAGTTGGCTTTGATTGTGGTTTGGAAAGCTTCAGTTTATCAATTGTTGAACCCACCAGTGCTGTAAATAAATTATATGGATAATTTATTTTAGAGAGAGTATTCTATATTGTTATTCAACTGGTTGAACAATAATATAGTCTTTCGTCAGCATTTATTAATTACTCATCCCCATTAACTAATGCGGATGTGCTTTTGAGGAAATACGGATGAAGATTACTCATCCACATTAACTAATGCGGATGACGGTTCCTCATCTGTATTTACTAATGCGGATGTGCATTTGTGAAAATGCTGATGGAAACTGTTTGTCCGCATTTACTAATGCGGATGTGCATTTGTGGAAATGCTGATGGAATTTCTTTATCCTCATTAACAAATGCAGATGTACATTTGGGAATACGGATGGAATTTCTTCATTCGCATTTACAAATACGGAAGGGAACCATTCATCCGCATTTATTAATGCGGGTGAGTGTTTGAGAAATGCGGATGGGACAAGGGGCTGGGCCCCGCCCACTTTTCTCTCTCTCATCGTCTGAAATTTCAGTTTCATAGGACATGCAATATATGATTGCAATCAACCACTCTCTCTGATAACTTACTAGACACTCAAAAGTGCACCTCTCGATTTTCTGGTTTTCTCTCGATCGGTCGAAAACAAAAACCAAGAACAGAGGTTTGTTCAAGTGTGAAAATCCTAGCAACTGGGTGTTTGTTGGAGGCTTGAGGGTAGACTAGCTTAAGGCGTCCTTCTTTGGAAGCTGCCATTCATCGATTATCTTTCTCAAACCCATACGAGAGGTAGTCTTCTAAACACCCTATGGTTGTTTGTGAGCATGTTTTTCATATATCGATCCATTACGGGTTTTAACAGATATATAAAATGGTTTATATATATTAACTGTAACAAGTTTTCATCCTTATTCCGCTGCGTTTTTCATTTTATATGAATAAAATGACTCTGATAAATTTGTTCAAAACCCAACAGAGAGGCCAATACCGATCCTGCAATTGGTATCAGAGCTTTTTAGGCTATTGATTATGAGATCTAACTATACCAAATTACCCTTGTTTCTTCTCACTTACTCACTTCACTCAAATGGCTCTTAACCAAAAATTTTCTGAGTCCGAGATAGGAACCATGACCACGGCTACTATCATCACCCCTAAAGGTTTTGGAACTTGGTGCAAACGTATTGAAGGTTTCATCAAGTATCAAGACAGTCGCATGTGGAGATTTGCCACTCATGGTCCTTACAAGCCAAAGGTGGTAGACCCGGCTGGTAATGTCGCCATAATTGAGAAAGTTGTTGAAGACTACTCTGATGAAGACTTCAAGAAGATGGACATCAACTACAAAGTGATGACCGTGTTGCTTACTGCTATACCAAACTCCATAATGGTAGGCTTTAAGCAATGCGAAACCGCCAAAGAACTATTTGATGCTTTGAAGTTGATGTACTAGGTTCTACTGAATCAAAGGAGAACAATAAAGATATGCTAAAGTAGAAGTTTAAGAACTTCACTTATGTTGTTGGTGAGACCTTGAGCCAACAATACTTCAGGTATATGGACTTGATCACCTCTCTTCAGACTATAGGAGTTGTTCTTGAGAAAAGAGACATAGTCAGAAAATTCATGAGTGCACTTCCTCATGAGTGGAATTTTTACTATGTCTCAATCAAGAGAACTGAAAATCTCAACACTCTTACTATTACTGAACTTTATGGATTCCTTGATGGATACCGTATGGAGATGGAGACTCAGAAGAGCCACGAGATGAACATACCCTCAAATCCTGTAGTCAACAATGCTCTACATGTTGCTGAAGGATCAAGAACTCCCCAGCCTTAGTTGTACCTGAACTACCCCCAATAGCCATCATCCTCTTCTGGGCCATACATCACTTTCCCTGAGACACCCAGGTCTTAACAGGCTCAACACACTCCCTTCCAGGATAGTTGTGCTTTTGTTTTAGGGAGTGAGCACTCTAGAGATTTTCAATACTGTTTTGATAATCTAGAGTGTTTCAGCCCACATGATGTTAAATATATCGACATTGTCCAGCAAAAGTCTCTTTTAACCTATAGAGCAAAGAAGTTCTTTAAAAGAACTGGAAGGCAATTTCCTCAGAACCCAACTAACATCAAATTCAAGTTTGATAAGAGCAAGGCCAAATGCTACAACTGTAACCAGCTTGGTCACTTTTCTAGGGAATGTAAAGCTCCAAGATCTAATCCTGGAGTAGCTCAAGCCTCCTAACATTCTGCTACCTCAACGACAACAACCAAGCCCACTGAGCCACAAACTGCAGCTGTTGCTCAAGAGGTTGACCGAAGCTTTATGGTGCATGATGTCACCCTTGCTCAAGCTCTCATGGCTAGGACTGAAGACAATAAGGTATATGAACATCTTTTTACCCCAGCATGTATTGCTAAGGTTAAACTATATCAGGACTACAACATGGAAATTAGATATGATATTAAGTCGTTAAATATCCTAAAATCTGATTTTAAGAGAGCAGAATCTGACTATAAGCTCAAAATAGAAGAGTTAGAGAAAGTTGTGTCCTGTTTAAAACATGAACATACCAATTATAGGACTCAAATAAAAGATCTAATATCCAAGTTGACTGAAGCTCAAGCCCAACTAGTCATAGCTGAGGCTAAAGTAGAGAAGTATGCTATTCCAGAGCATAACTTTAATAACATTATAGCATCATCCTCCCACTCCAAGGTATGCTATAAAAACAAAAATGGATTAGGATCCAATGAAATTGCTCCACCACACTCTCTTGTGTCTATTAGACATCCAATATGTAGTACTAATGAGCAAGAGGTTCCAACTGCTGACCCACTACCTAGTGAGCTGAAGAATGATGCAATAATGGAAACCACCACAGGGAAGGATGAGGTAGAAAACCTCATCCCCGCAGTTGATAAATCCTAGACCACTAAAGCCAAAAAGAACCAGATCAAGTTAGCAAGGCTGAGACTAAGATAAAGACAGACCCAAGGCAAAAGGGTGTATTCATTTCAGCTGGGTTCCAAGTGGTTGGAAGTTTTGATTCAAGAAAGGAGTGTAGTACCAGCACTCCTATCCAGCTGAAGGATCAGCAATTAAAGGTAAAGGCTTTTGATGAAGAGAAGAAGTGCAAGAAACAACAGCCCACATGTCCCACCAAGAATAACATTGAGTGCATAATCTATGGCCTACATAACTAGATGGCTAAAGATTACTACTACAATCTAGTAAGCACACATTATGCAACCAATGTTAAGAAAGAAGGAGTCAAGGATGGTTTCATATTTGGGCCTTACCATATTGTCCAAGTGTTAAGGAAAGGAAAGATTGTTCCCAAAGCCAAGTTGCTTACGGAAGAAGCTCATTCTTCCGAAAGGAAAATAGCTTTAGAAGACAAGCTAAAGAACAAACAAAGAAGCAAAAACATTTCCTTGAAACCTTCCAAGAAGAAGACTGATTTGGAAGAAAAGGTGGTGAAAACTTCTTCTGAAAAGAAAGAAGCCTCAGAAGCAAGCCATGCTGCATAAGCCTCCTCAGGCTCATCAACACACGTCAACCATAGGATGGAATGGAAGACCAGAAAAGATGTTGCAGCCCAAATCTCTTCTTCACAAACTATAATTGAGCCCACATGCATACAATTTGGTTCAGTTATATCATCTGACTTAGAAGAACCCAAGACCAACAAGGCTTTGGTTTCCAACAATAACTAATCATTTCACCTTATGTGCAAGGACATCCATATGACAAGAATGGAAATGTCTGGATTGTGGATAGTGGATGCTCTAGGCACATGACAGGGAACATATCTCTCCTATAACAATTTGAACATTTTGTGAAGGTCCTATTCAGTTTGAAGGTGAAGTCGGAGGATACATTTCTAGTAGAGGTAGTGTCTAACAGCAAGTTAAACGTTGACAAAGTAAACTTTGTCAAACAGCTTGAACATAATCTCTTGAGTGTTTCTCAATTCTATGATCAAAAGCACCAAATGCTTTTCACAGAACACAAGGTTTCTCATAAATCCAAAGAGGTTAAGTCCATCACCACTCCATTACACTTATTGTACATGGATCTTTTCGGTCCCACAAGTATAATGAGCATTAGAAAGAAATCATATTGTCTTGTGATTGTTGATGATTTTACAAGATTTACATCGGTATTCTTTTTAAGAACTAAGTTGTAATGGCTGAAACTTTAAAATCTTTTATTCTGAAAATTGAAAATCAAAAGGATCACAAGGTAAAAATCATTGAAAGTGATCAAGGGATTGAGTTTAAGAATCATGTTCTTGACTCATTCTATAACTCAAAAGGAATTACCAGACAAGACAGTGCTCCTAGAACTCCTCAACAAAATGGTGTTGCTGAGAGGAGGAACAGGACACTTATTGAAGGCTGCAAGAACTATGTTAACTGATTCAAAGCTACCTCTAACTTTCTAGGCAGAGGCAGTTCGCACTGCATACTATTTATGGAACATGGTTCTCATTGTTAAGCCCCATGGAAAGACCCCTTATGAGTTATGGAACAAGAGGCCACCATTCATTAGCTTTCATAGGTCCTTTGGCAGTAGGTGTAGCATACTTAACACAAAAGACAATTTAGCAAAATTTGCTGAAAAGTCAGATGATGCTATCTTTGTTGGATATTCCTCAACCCCTATTGCTTATAAAGTGTATAATATTAAAAATCAACAATTTGAGGAATCATCCAACATTGTTGTTAATGAGCGCACTCTTTGTGTTAGAAGGAATAGCCCTGATCATATATTCAATCTAGAATTGTTTCCAAACTATTCTAAACCATCTTGTGAGAATGTTTCAGCTGGAATAGGAACTCAAAGTGACCTCTATGAAGATCAAATGTTTGAGTTACCCAGACCTATTCCCAGTTCTCCAAGAGGAATTAAAGAACAAGCTCCCACTACCGGAAGCCCTAAAAGCTTAAACATCTCAGGAAATCATGGAGCTTTAACTAGTTGTTAGCCAACTGAGCCTTAAAACTCATCAGCTGACAACTCTAACATTCAACACCAAGTTGATGAAGACAGTAATCTGGAGGAATAGACAACTGTTGATACTACTTCTTAACAGAATATCATTAATACTGTCACACATGCAATCAATCAGTCCACATTGAATAAGTGTGAGACATCAGCTGGTAATGGGGTTCAAAATCATGAGCAAACCTTCTCAAACCTGGATCTATCTATGCAACTAGATGTGATTCCTAGGCTCAAGATACACAACACTCACCCAGCTGAGAACATCATTAGAAATGTCTCAGAAGGTGTGAGAACAAGTGTCAGACCCATAATAGGAATGTCTGCTTGTACTCATGCTTTCTCTTTCAAATGGAACCATATAAGGTGGAAGAAGCGCTCAAGGACAACAATTGGATTGAAGCTATGCAAGAAGAGTTGCTTCAATTAGAGAGGCAAAAGGTATGGAACTTATGTCCATTGCCACCTGGCCAAGTCCCTATTAGCACCAAGTGGGTGTTTAGAAATAAGAGAGATGATAATGGTTTGATCATCAAGAAAAAGGCAAGACTTGTTGTTCAAGGATACACACAGGAGGAGATTATAGATTACACTTATGTATTTGCACATGTTGTAAGACTTGAGGCTGTAAAAATCTTCCTTGCTTTTGCAGCATCAAAGAATTTCACTATCTATCAACTTGATGTCAAATGTGCATTTTTATATGCGGATATCGATTGAGAAGTCTATATGTGTCAACCACTTGGATTTTAAGACCCACAGCACCCCAACTATTTGTGCAAACTGGATAAAGCTCTTTATGGGTTGCATCAAGCACCTAGGCTGTGGTATGAGACCCTGCCTCAGTTTCTTCTTAGGAATGGCTACACCAGAGGCAAAATAGATAAAACATTGTTCATAAAGAAGTCTAGGAAGGACATGCTGCTTGTTCAAGTCTATGTTAATGACAACATATTTGGTTCCTCGAATGACCAAATGTGCAAAGACTTTGAAAGCATCATGAGGAAGAAGTTTGAGATGAGTTTAATGGGAAAGATGGATTTCTTACTTGGAATTCAAGTGAAGTAGATGAAAGAAGGGTTCTTCATCAATCAATCTAAGTATGTCAAGGACATCTTACAGAGATTTGAAATAAAAGATTGTAAGCCAGCCAAGACACCTATACCCAGAAATCACAATCTTTGTCCTGATTCTGAGGGGGAGGATACTGATTAGCATCAGTACAGGGTGATTATTGGATATCTGATGTATTTCACTGCAAGTAGACCTGATATCATGTTCGCAACCTGCATCTATGCAAGATATTAGGATGCTCCTAAGGTGTCTCACCTAATTGCTGCCAAGAGAATTCTTAAATACCTTAAAGGAGATTCGAAACTAGGTCTCTGGTATCCTAAGAATAAGGACTTCAGTCTTTATGGGTACACTGATAGTGATTATGGTGGCTTCAACATCAATAAGAATTCCACATCTGGAGGATGTCAATTTCTTGGTGGAAGGATTATCTCCTGGCAATGCAAGAAGCAATCATGTGTCTTAACATCAACTGCTAAAGCTGAATACATTACTGCTGCGAGTTGCTATGCTCTACTGCTATGGATTCAGAATCAGATGCTGTACTATGGTTTCAACTTCATGGAGACTCCTATACAAATAGACAACAAGAGTGTCATTTCTATCATAGAAAATCCGGTCAAGCACTCCAAGACAAAGCATATCGAAATCAGGTATCATTTTATTAGAGATATTCATGAGAAAAATCTAATAAAGCTAGTTAAAGTGAATTCAAATGAACAATATGCTGACTTGTTCACCAAACCCTTTGATGAACAAAGCTTTAAATATTTAATTACAACTATTAGGATGATTAACATTGACTAGTTCTTCTCTTTTAAAAAACCTTTTTAAAATATGTCTTGTCTATGTTGTCTAACTACAATCTAAGCCCTGTTACAAGAAGGCTTTCTTCAAAAATCTAAGTGTAAATACTTCCAAAGAGAGATTTACCCTCGGAAAAAATCTTTATCCATCTTCTGAAGGCAAATTCCTCAGCATAAATATTATCTTCCAAAGAGTTTTTAGCCTCGGAAGAACAATTGATCATAGATCAAATTTACTTTCGAAGCTTACTAACTTCTATTCTCGGAATCAAACTTGTCATTGAGACATGGTTTGCTTTCGGAAGTAAAAATGGCTTTGGAAGACAATATTGAAAAACACAAGTGTTTTCTCTCGAAAGCAAGTTTACCTTTAGAAGAACACCTTTACTGTGTAACGGAAATCTTTGGGCCCCACCATGTACAAAGTAAGATTTTATTGATGATTGTTGGAATATTTTAAATGTTTTATCTTACCGCCCCTGTTTAATCGAAATCTAAACAGTCCTTTCACCTTATCGGTTTGCTTTTTAACTCACATTTAAAATATCCGACTCTCTTTGTTTACTTTCTTTACCACAACAAAAGCCCCAAATTACCATAATCTTCTTTACTCACTCTCAAATTCCTTTAATCCAACCGTACCTCTTAACAATGGCCCTAAATCCCCAACATAATCAGGTCGCTATTCTTGATTCTTCAAAGGATGCCGACTTTGTCCCTATCGTCGAATTTCTATCCTAATCGGCATACTTCACTGCCCTCACTGTTAACCCCACCATCTACTCTAACCACATGGCTGAATTCTGGGCCAATGGTTAAAATGAAACACTAAATCGTGAAAGGTTCAACAGATCGAGGATCTGCGGACATAAGATCACCATTGCTGAATCAACCATCAGGGAGCATATGGAGCTTCATGATGAGGGCGCCCCTACTGAATTCCCCAAATCGGAGTTGAAAGACACTTACACTCAGATGGGATATGGCGGCTATGTGAGTAAGTCTACAGTCTATAAATTTAATTTCTCCTATAATTGGAAGTTCTTGCTGCACATCGTCCTGCACTGTCTATCCAATAAATCCAGGGGATGGGATCAAATCCCATATGATTTGGGCTGCCTAGTCCATGGGTTAGTAAAGGGCCTGCGCTTCAACTACTCATGATTTGCGCTGAACAACTTAAGAGGCAATCTCACCCGACATCCATTCTACATGTATCCCCAGTTCATTCAGGACAGATTACAATGTGCAGATGTTCTACTGGTCCATCACATGTGGCCTGGCATCTTTAAAACTTTGAAGAAGGTGTCCACCAACTTCTCTGGAAGATTCACTGATCTTCTTCCAGGTATGTGTGAGCCAACAGTTCCTAGTGACATCCCTGCAAGCACAGCAGCTGATGAACCCACACTAGATACCAACACTCAAATGCCAATCACTTCTTCAACCCAATCAAGATTACATACACAAGACACCCAAAACGAACTCCTGATCAATCTACTATGATTGATCAGGTCCCCTCTGTTCAAACAAAAAAGGCTTGAGTGGAACTCAGGGCTCCCACTTAGATAGAGGTCCAACCATCCTCCACCATTAACCTCAATGACAGCATTGAGTCTCCTTAGTCTTAAGCTGACGAGCCCACAACCCAAGCCTTTAGCCCTCACGGTGAGTCTCAACACTCCCCCTAGCAGAAGAACCTGTAGGTGTTGACCAAGTTCCTGGGTCATTAGATTTAATCTCCCTTTCCCTCATTGACCTATCCACATTACCTAATGTGGACATTATGTTTCATCCGGGCCATGATGTTGATCTACCATACCACTCTCAAGATCAACTAAGCCCTACGGAACCTCTAATGTCAAGCCCGCATCAACTATACCTAACTGAGGTGAGTCAAACTGGTGTGGAGGTGACTCATGTAGGCTCAGCTGCTACTACCTAGAGTGTTTCACTAACCTCTCAGGATAGTGGTAACATAAGTGGGACTGAATCTATGGCAATGTTGCCCCTTGATGACTCTAAAAGAGACATCAGCACGCAAGGGTGTCCAGGGCGCCAAGAAACCACTACTGGTGGTGA
This sequence comes from Flaveria sonorensis, assembly GCA_025506505.1. NCBI lineage: Eukaryota > Viridiplantae > Streptophyta > Magnoliopsida > Asterales > Asteraceae > Flaveria > Flaveria sonorensis. Next base: position 47,489,938 of record CM046440.1, on the reverse strand, counting down.
TGATGAACATACTAGGTATGTTATCTCATCTCCTAATGATTCTTCAAAAGAAGATGAGGGTAGCCTGAAACTCATTATCAGAGACCTGCTTTCTAAAGTCACAAACCTTGAATCAAAGGTTAAGAATTTAGAGGACATGTCTGCCACTCAGCAACTAGAGATTGAAAATCTCAATGCTCAACTAGCTGAGACACAGATTGAGAAGTCTGTCAGGCATGTACATGCTCATGTTTCTTTAAGTTCTTCCTCTAGCTCATCTACTTCTCAAGATGATGCTACCAAGGACATGTGGGACCCTGCCTTGCCATCACAACAGCTTCCCTTGTTGCCATATCTTCTTTGTACCCTACACAACAACACCCTGTAACCATCTTCCCACAACCAGCTCCCATTACTATTCAAGTGGATCCAAAGATACTTATAGACCTCAAAAAGTTTTTAACCACATTTCTGATAAGCTCATCCATTGAACAACCTTCCCCTGATGTAGTCGTTGCTTACATTGGAGCTGAGGAGCTTCCAAGGCTGAGTGCACCACCTACCTCTAAAAAGGAAGTTGGTCAAACTAAGGTCTCTATTGAACATGAGATTAAATTCAAAGGGGATATACAGACTCATGGCCCAACAACCAATTTTAAAGGAACAGGTAGTGCAGTTCTAATTACTTCTGAAGCAGAAATCCAAGTTGCGGAAGGAATAATTGAGCTGTCTTCCTCATCCAATGATTTGTTCATCATAGAAGCCATTCTTGATCTAGCTTCTGAGGTAAACAGTGAGAACTTGCTTACAATCCCTCTCTCCCAAATACCATAAGTTCAAACCCCCTATCCCCAACCTGAATCCTCTAACCTGAGTCTCCAAAGGCTGAATCTTCCTCTAATCCTAAGGGGAAGAGGAAGCTCACTACTGAAGAGCTTCTAGTGGAAGAAAGGTTGGAAAAGTTTAAACAGAAGGGAAAAATTGATACTGCGAATCTGTTGGCTGCAAGCAGCAAAGTAGCAGCAGCCGTCAAGAAAGTATCAATAACAAGAGGAGAGTGGAGGTTATATACAGGCTCATCAGCCAGGGAGTAGTCAATGAAGATATCCTTCTACTCCCACTTGATGAGTTTGTAAAGATGGAGAAGGGAACCTTGCTACAAAAAGAAAAGGAGGAAGCAGCAAGGTTGGCCATAGAGGAGGAGAAGAGGAAAAAAGAGGAGGAGGCTATGGAAAGGGAGAGGATAGAGAGGATAGCTTTTCTCTGCTCTAGAGGCTATTCTCAAGAGGAGCTAGCACCTCATGATTATGATACGATCTTGTTTCTTTTTCACAAGGAGAAAGATCAAATCAACAAAGAAAGGAAGAGGACTGCGAGGGAGAAGCTGAGGGAGAAGAAGAAGAAGGAGGAAGAGGCACAACTTGCTGCTTCCAAGAAGGTGGGAGATAAGGAATGGATGAAAGCTTATCCCAAAGCCCATGGCTTCACCGGTAGGAAAGTGGGTCCTATGTCAGAGAAGACCCTATAATGACATTTCAGTGACCTCAAGGCTGACATTCGATTAGGAAGAAGGCAGGAGGTAAGTCAAACATCAAGTGTTCAGAAGAAGGCACCCAAACCAACACCAACACCTAAACCAGCACAACCTAAACCCAAACCTTTTCCCTTCACCATCAAAACTAAACCAACCACTGAGCCTCACACCCTTAAACCCACACCATCAGCCTTACCTACACCCTCACCCACTGCTTCCCAACAACCACCTCCATTACCTATTCCCAAACCCAAAACACAACCCAAAACCCAATCTCTAACCAAACCGTCTTTTGAAACATCTAAGCCCCTGACCTTAGAAGAGTTCAAGGAGATAAAGAAAAAGCTCATCAACTGCATAAAACTGAGCGGCATCTCTTGTGAAGAAGAGATAGTTAATCTAAAATATAATGATGGCTCTTCTAGTTCCCTCACAAGAGATGCATTCCTTGATCTGCTTAGGCGAAGACTAGACCAAGCTCTCTAACTTCTTGTAGTCAATTCAGATGTTCTAACAGAAGAAGGGAAGAAGTTAAGAAGGAGACTGGTGATTCTGCTAGATACTAAGAAGGGGGACAAGCTTTCATCAAAACCCCTCAATCCTAGAAAACAAATAGTCCAGTAGAGGTTTGATGAATCTTCACAAAGCTTGTTGTGGAAAGAGAGAATGGTGAAGTAAACAGGCTTGATACTTCATCATTGTTACACTCCAGCAGATTTGAAATTGTTGAGTTAGCAAAGAAACCGTTCTCCAATCCCACAAACTCTCAGGTTGCTACTCACATCAGAATTCATCTGAGCAGTCTTCATCTGGCTGAGATTACAAAGAAAGCCATGACTAAAGAAGAGTTGAAAAAGAGAGCAAAGGATGAGGAAGAAGGCATAACTATAGAAGTAAAACCATTCCTTCAGATGGTTGAAGGCTCAACTTTTGATCCTATAATTGGATGGGAAAATGACTATAATTCCCATCAACTAACTCTCTTCAGAGGGACGCAGCAAAGGGTGCATGTCATTTAGAACAACAGACTTGATCTATTATCTAAGAATGACTTGTACAAGCTTCTCACCACCACATCAAGGAAGAACAAGGAGATAGATAAATATCTTCTTTCCCTGGTGTTGAAGACCTTAAGAAGCAGAAGGAAGTGAAGTTTTGGTAGCATCAGCTTAGGGGGAGTTTGTTGAATCATATGAGGCTAGTGAAACAAAAACAACACTTAGAATATTTTGAAGTACAATTGAAGAAGTCTTCCGAAGCTAAAGCCGCTCTTCCGAAGACAAGTTGAAGATCTTTCAAAGCTTAAGTATGATGAACTTCTGAAGGAAAACTAAGTCTTCCGAGACTAAGTAGTTTTCCATCCAAAGTATATGAAGAACTTCTGAAGGAAGAACCAAGTCTTTCAAGACCAAGTAGTTCTCCTTCTGAAGCATTCACACTTAGAAGATCCAAGACAAAGTCTTCCAAAGAATGAAGTCATGAAGACTTGCTGAAGACTCGGAAGAAGTTGATTCTTCTGAAGTATAAATGGCGTCGGAAGAATTTATTCTTCCAAAGCCATTTTGCCTTCGAAAGAATCAACTATGAACTAGTGGACATAAGTATGGGCTGTCTAACATCCGCTGACAACTTTGGTACATTGCATGGCGCTTTCCCATGCCCATGTAGTTGACCATACTTTAGTCCACTATTCACCTTTATCAGTTAATACAGTTACCATATTTAGTTGGTGACAAAAGGTAAGTCATGGACGTGTCATGACTACCTAATCTAGGATATTATTTTATCTTTGTTGAAGCTCTTTGAAGATTAACATTTTGTCTTTAAGTATTTTTTGTCATAGTATAAGGACTTATTTTGTAAATATATGTCCTTTGTTTCTTGATAGTATAAATAGGATATTTTATGTATTGTGCAGGGATGACATTAAAGATATCAAAGACATCTGAATTGATTCAAAAGAGATTTAGTAAGAGAGTCAGTCAGTGAGTCTGTTAGAAAGAAACAGTTAGAACAGAACAAACTGTAACCCTTACACGTTGTATCCTGTGCATTTTCTATCAATGAAATCTATGAATTTTTTGATGTAATTGATGGCAATGATCTGTCCAAAATACATATTGAATTGATATGGCTAGTATGTCATGATCCAAGTCAGGTCATACCCAATAACGAGCTAGACAAACACCAAAGATATTTGTTTTATGATATGATCATATAAATAAATATTAACTCTTAGAATATTTGGAAATTGGGTTTCCAAACATTTACACTTGTGTAGTATATAAATTATATGGATAATTTATTTCAAAGAGAGAGGAATATTAATTTATCCGCATTCGTTTTACACAGCCGCATTTGATGTGGTTGAACAAATGCGGATGATGTTTACTCATCCGCATTTACAAATGCGGGTGAACAAACCCTGTCCGCATTTGTTTTGGAACAAATGCTGATGAGAATTTCTGGAAATGCTGATGGAAACATACATCCGCATTAGCTAATGCGGATGATCATTTGCAAATGAGGACGAATTACTTCACCCGCATTTACAAATGCGGAAGAACAACTTCATCCGCATTAACTAATGCGGATGTTGTTCTTAGAAATGCGGATGGATTAAGGGGCTGGGCCCCACCCACTTTTCTCTCTCCTGAACTTTATGTTTCCAAGGACATGCAATATAAGATGGCTTGCAGATCTCTCTCTAAATATACGACTGGAGAACACAAAAGTGTAAGAACCCTTTTTCTCTCGATTGGTCTGGAGAAACATAAAAGGGAGTTGTATAAGTGAAAATCCTAGCAACCGGTGTTCTTGTTGGTGGCTCGTGGGTAGACCAGCTTGAGGCTTCTTGCTTTAGGAGCCGCCATCCTCGTTCACCTCCTCCTGACCTCATAGTTGAAGGTAGTTCTTCATACCTTTTATGGTTGTTTGTAAGCATGATTTCATATATCGATCCATATGGGTTTTGACTGATTTTATATAAAAATGTTTTATATATAAATTAGCTCACTATAACAAGTTCAAAATATATATATTCCGTTGCGTTCTTCTATTTTATAAGGATAAAATAGATCTGTTTAACTTGTGAAAACCCAACAGTAATTGCATGTGTTTTATTACTTTGTGTTTGAATTAATCATTGCATTTCAATATGATCACAGATTCAATCCTTTTGAACCAATCAATTGGTATCAGAGCTTTCGGTTCAGGGATCAGAGCTTATCTGCATTTTTGAGCTCTTTGAATCACTTGAAATCTGTGATTGATTGCAATTTGATCGATTAATTGGTTTTTTTAGTTATGTTTCATCTATAGAAAGATGATTTGAATCACAATTGGTGCTCAATTCGTTCAGATCTGAGGAATTAATCAAATTTGTGTACTAACTGTGTTCTTCAGTTTCAGACTTGAATTCAATCAGAAAACTGATTTGTAGTTGTTTTTTGATCAAATTGAAGATTGAGGATTGTTAATCGACCTAATTACAACCTAATTGTAAGTTTTTAGATCAATTGAACAAGTTTTGAAGATTTTCATAAGATCTGAGTTCGTTGGAGAAGATGAATTAGGCGCATGTGGTTGAAAAACTGTTGAAAATTTACCAAGTCTCTAGATGCATCACAACTGTTTGGGCGTTTTAGCACTGTTTAGGCATTTTTCAGTTCAGGCGTTTTACCACTATTAGGATGAATTATGACTGTTTGGTCACATTTAGACTTTGTTGAAACCAAGTAATTCTTGGTGCACGAGGATTGTTTGGGAATTTTTAACCCAGGAATTTGACAACTGTTCGGGCGTTTGACAACTGTTCAGGCGCATCACCAGTTGGGCGTTTTCAGAATTAAACTAAAGCATTCCCTTAGGCATTTCTACCTCAATTTCAGGCGTTTTAGAACTATTCAGACACTTCACCACTGTTTGGGTGCTTGATAAATATTTAGGCGCTTGAGCACTCAGACTTATCAGTAAACACTTAGAAATTTTTTCAAAAACTAAAATCCAAAAATATTTTCATTTCATAGTTTTATTTCAAAACTTAAAAACAACAAAAACAAGTCATTCTCTTAAATTCAAAAATACAAAATGGTTAAGTCTGAAGATTCTGAGAACAGGGTTCCAAAGCTAAAGAATAGAGCTGATTTCAAGAATTGGTCTCTTAGATTGAAGCATCATCTAAACTGTATTGACACTGACTTGTGGAGGTCAATAGAGAAAGGACTACATATCCCAATTACATCTGTTGGTCCTGACAGAGAAGTTGTGTATACAAAAGACTCTCCAGAACCTTATCAAGAGGATGGTTTGTAAGGAGAAGACTTAAGAGAGGTGAAGAATGATATCAAAGCTTACTCATTGATGTGCAAGGGATTACCATTGGAAGTCTTGACTAGACTTGATGGTTATCAAACTGGGTACACTATGTACAAGGATTTAAAGATCATTTATGAAGGTGGTAAAGAGATACAAGATCTCAAAAAGCAGAAACTCAAGAGGCAATTAGAGTTATTTGAGCATCTTTCTGAGGAAACAATTAATCAAATGATGAACAGATTTATGCAACTAACTACTGAGATATCAACTGCTGGTATCAAAAATGATCTCAAAGATCTAAATTACAGACTTCTCAATGCTCTTCCATCTTCATGGAAATAGACAGTTACTCTGTTAAATCATACTGAAAAGTTTCCTATGGATCTAGATCTTTTGATTGCCAAGATTGAATCAGTTGAGATTGATGAGAGCTCCAGAAACAATGATAGAGCTGCTTCAATGTCTCAGTATAAGTATGTTGCATCTCCAGCTAACACAGTGGAGAATGCTTTTCTGACAAAAGATGATAACTCACCAGAAGACGAGGGTGATTTGTTTGTTGGAGCTGGTTTCTTTACAGATTCTTCTTACACAAGTGCTCCTGTTTATACAACTCAACCTCAAACTCAGTCTCCTCCTAAAACTCAAACTCCTAAACCTCAAACTGAGACTTCATCTTCTAACTCTGTTAAAACTAGCAAAGTTAAAGATGTTATCAATATCCTTTTACAGGATGATGAGTCAAAATCTGCTTTTACTACTTTTATGGCAAGTTTTCAAGCTTATCAAGGTAGTCATCTAACCCAATTAGATCTTGTTTTGCAGGATTTGTTCGAGATGGATCCTAATGATGTAGAAGAGATGGACTTGAATTGGCAGATGGTGATGATTGCTTACAGAACACAAAAACACTCTTATGTTAACAGGAACTACAAGCCAAGTGCTAACAAAACAGTTGGCTTTGACAAATGAAAGTCAAGGTGTTTCAACTGCAACAGTTATGGTCATTTCTCAAGGGAATGTAAAGCTCCCAGAAACCAAAGAGGAAATAGTCAAGCAGGTTCTATCAGTCAAAGATATCATCAGCAGTCTCAGAAAACCTTCCAAAAGCCTTATCAGAGTCTTCCTATGCCAGAACTTAAAGATGAATCAAAATCATCTGAAGAGCCAAAGAAAGCTCTTGTTGTTAGCATCAAAGATGGATATGATTGGAGTGTTTATGCTGAACAATTTACAGCTGATCTAACCTCTAGTTTATCTCTTGTTGCAGATATTCAAAATGAAGACTGGTCTGAAGATAATGATCCTAAGGCTGATAGTGATTCAGAAAATGATGTTGAAGATTATGATTGGAGTGACAAATCTGACCCAAAAGAGTATTCAGAAGAAATTACACTTATGGCTCAATCTGACCAACCAAAGGTTAAGAATCCATCACCTGACTATGAGACTTCTTCTTCAAGTTATCCTGAATTTCCTGTTGAAGTCAGATAGAAAATGTTCTCAAAAGCATGTTTTGATCAAGTTGAGCATTACAGAACATATTCATATAAGATCTTTGATAAACTTAAACAAGAAGAAGTAATGCATAACAAACTAAAAAATGATCACAAAGTCTCTGATGAAAAGATCCAATCTCTACAAACCTCATGGAACAAAACTCTAAAAGAACTTGAACTTGTTAAAAAACAACTTGAGGAGATGACTAAAATTTTGAAGAAGAAAAATAGCTCATGCTGCAACTCAGGTGGATCTAGCTAAAGTTAAAAGTTCTAAAACTATTGTAGAACAGTTGGTAAGTGAGAGGAAAGACAAAAACAAAATAGGTCTAGGTTTTACACATGAACCAATGCCTAAATCTATCACAAACACTCTACGAGAAAACTTTAACACACATGATCACTCACCTAAAAACAAAGCTAAGCTAAAAGCCTTTCAAAACAAAAAAAAAGAATTCTGAAAGTGATCAAGAGAAAACAAATGTTGAGATATTTGAGGAACAAGATTCTGAAAATATTAAAAATGGTCATCCAGTGAAAGTTAAATCTTACGAACCATGACCAAAGAATAAGAAAATATTTGTTCCCAAATAGCATGTTGTTGAAGAAATCATTGTTAAGAATGACAAACAAAACTCAAAGAATAAAAAGAAAGCAAAACTAGATGAAGTAACATCTAAAGATTCATTTTCTTACGGATTAAACAATCCAGACTTTATCAAATGGCAAAAAGAACAAAAAGATAAAGAAAATACAAAAGAATCTTCTACTAAAGATGTTCAATCCCAAAGCAAACAAAGATCATCAAGATCAAGAAATCAAAGAAGGAGAAGGAAAAAGCTAAATCTAACTTCTCTTAGAACAAAAATCAAAACAATCAAAATCAAAGAACAAATCAAGTTAACCAGTTTAAACCAGTGAAATTTGTGTATGTAGGTACTTTTGATATGAACACAATTCCAGAAATCAAACCAAATTCAAAGAAAAAATCTAACTCTGATGTAAAATAGGTTCAGGTCCAAAGTCTTCCGCTGTTAACAAAAGATTTGTATCTAAAGAATCTAGGAATTGTGTTAATGAACAAAAGTCAAAACCCGAATTTCAAAAGAACAAACTTTTAAATCAAAAACAACAGATTAACGTTTCAACTCCAAAATCAAAACAATGACCAAATATGGCCTCCACATCAAATGTTAATCAACAGATGTTTAAAATTCAATAAAAGTACTGTGAAATATGTGATATGTACAATCATAAGACTGATGAATGTTTCTTTAAAAGGTACTGTCACATTTATGATATGAAAAACCATTCAACAGCTGATTGCTATTTCAACAAGTATTGTACCCTTTGTGATGAAAGAAATCATAACACTAAGAATTGCTACTTCAGAAGGAACTAGCCAAGGAATGGATATGTAAATCCATAATTTCAAAGAAATCAAAGTGTTGGTTTTCAAAGATTGACAAAACAACCTTCCTTAGGCTTGAGATCCTTTCAAAGAATTAATTCTGAATATGATGATTCTTATGCTGTGAAAACAGAGAATTATAATCAAGGAAAATTCATTCCACGATCTGTGAGAATGAACAATGTAGAATTTGGTAATTAAACTTTTTCAAAAAATGCTTTTACTAGTGGTTTTAATAACCTTGATAATGATCTTGAAAAAGGTTATCATGCTTTAAGGATTAAACAAATCAAAGATTATCAAAAGTTTGTTAAGAACGGAATTGGTAAATTTACATAGCAAAAGAAGCCTGATTTGAATAAGCTTCATTTTAAACAATTTACAATTATTGATAAAATTTGCAAGCCCAAGACCATATCGGCTTGGGTTGATAACTTAACTTAAACTTCTTTGAAATACAGGTATGCCCAAGAAGACCAATTAACACGTGGTATGTTGATAGTGGGTGTAGCCAGTATATGACAGGCAACCATGCCTTGCTTCCATATTTTAAGTTAAAAGATGGCACTCATGTTGCATTCGGAGGTGATGCAGGTGGAAAAATAACAGGAGAAGGAACAGTGTCCGATAGGATTATTAGCTTTGATAAAGTCAACTACTGCTCACAGTTGAACTTTAATCTTTTAAGTGTTTCCTAAATTTATGACAAACCTTATTCTGTTTTATTTGATGATTCTTTTTGTTATATTTTGATGCCAGGTTTTCAGATAAGTAAAGAATGGGTAGTTGTTAAAGCTGTTCGTGATCGAGATGTATAAAAGTTAGATATGTCTCAGGTAGATCCATCTACAAAAATAACATGCCTAATTGCTCAAGCATCAAATGTCAAAAGCCAGTTATGGCATAGATGTCTCGGGCATTCCAATTTCAAAAACATGAACAAGCTTGTAGCAGGAAATCATGTAATAGGTCTTCCAACAAAGAAGTTTGCTACAACAGATCACTGCTCACCATGTTTAAAAGGAAAGCAACATAGAGCATCTTATAAGTCCAAGCTTATAAACTCAAATTCCAAGCCTCTCCAGATGTTGCACGTGGACCTATTCGGACCAACAAATGTCCAGAGTATTGGAAAGAAATCTTACTGTTTAGTTATCACTGATGACTTTACAAGATCTGAAACAGCTGAATTGTTAAAAGAATTCATCATTAAAGTAGAAAATCAATTAGATTAAAAGGTGAAAATTATCAGAAGTGATAATGGAACTGAACTTAAAAATGCTAATATTGATAAGTTTTGTGCAGAAAAAGGAATTGCCGTCAGTTCAGTGCTCCTAGAACTCCACAACAAAATGGAGTTGCTGAAAGGAAAAACAGAACTTTGATTAAGGCTACACGTTCCATGTTAGCAGATGCAAAGATTCCAATTACTTTCTGGGATGAAGCCATATCCACTGCATGTTTTGTACAAAATCGAACATTGCTTGGGAAAGATAATCAGAAAACTTCTTATGAGTTGATGTTTGGCAGGAAACCTAATATAGAATTTCTTAAATCTTTTGGTTGTCCAGTTTTGATTTTAAACTCAAGTGACCAGCTAGGAAAATTTGATGCAAAATCTGATGAAGGATTTCTTGTTGATATTCATCGGTTTCAAAAGCTTTTAGAGTTTATAACTCTAGGAAAAATGTTATCCTTGAAACTTTTAACGTTAAGTTTCTTGAAAACATTTTTCCATCAGTTGCAAATGGTCCAGCTTGGTTATTTGATTTAGATTCTTTGTCAAACTCTTTCAATTCTAACTTGTTTGAATCTACAGGTGAGAAGAAGAAACAAGAAGGAGATCTTGAATCTTTTAGTAATGATTCTGACTCTGATGATATGGATGATTCTAGCCCAGATTATCCATTCTTCTTTTTTGTTAAAGATCCTGTATTCAGTTATGATCAATCTAGCTATCAACAAGCACAAGAACATTCCTTGTCTGAAAATACCAATCTTTCATAACCTTTTCCTAATGATGGTCCTGAAATTGTACAACCTGAGTCCAGAACTTCATCGACTTCTGATGATGTAGTTGTTACAGATAATCTTGATTACTTTATCAACTCACCGACTCAAGTTCCAAATTTCAATCCACATACTTCAAACTTATTCATCAGCTTTCCAACTTGAACCAATCTAATCTGGATGTTTATGTTCAAGGGAATGAGATTCCAAAGTCTTGTATTCACAAGAACCATCCTACATCTCAGATTATCGATCCATTGAATAAGAGAACAATGAGAAGTCATTCAGAACAAGCAAACCTCTTCTTATACTTGTGTTTTCTATCTCAAATTGTTAGGAAAAAAAATCACTGAAGCGTTAAAGGACAATAGTTGGATCGAGGCAATGCAAGAAGACTTATTGCAATTTCGCAAACAAGATGTGTGGAAGCTTGTGGATTTACCTGAAGGAGAAAATTCCATAGGCACAAATGGTTGTTCCAAAACAAGTCAGACGATCGGGGAATTGTTGTTCGCAACAATGCGAGACTCGTTGCACAAGGTTACACCCAAGAAGAAGGAATAGATTATGATGAAGTATTTGCTCCAGTTGCAAGACTTGAATCTATTCGTGTCTTCCTGGCTTAAGCATCATACATGAAATTCAAGGTGTATCAGATGGACGTTAAAGGCGCTTTCATATATGGACCAATCACTGATGATGTGTATGTCAAGCAACCTCCTAGTTTTGAAGATTCAGAATATCCTCATCGTGTGTACAAGCTTAGTAAGGCATTGTATGGTCAACATCAAGCTCCTAGAATCTGGTATGAAGCGTTATCATAACATTTGATCCAACATGGATACACGCAAGGGAAAATTGATCCTACTTTGTTTATTAAGTAGGATTCAGATGATCTCTTATGTGTTCAAGTGTATGTTGATGATATCATATTCGATTCTACAAGTCCAAAATTATGCAATGAATTTGAAGAAATCATGAAGTCTCGTTTTCAAATGAGTTCTATGGGAGAAATTAACTTTTTCCTTAGTCTTTTAAGTGAAGCAGTCTGCAGATGGAATTTTTATCAATCAAGAGAAATTTGTTGAAAAACTCTTGAAGAAATTTGAACTGCAAGATTGTCAATCCATCAGAACTATAGCTGATGTAAATACCAAGATTGAACCTGATCCGAAAGGAAAATCAGTTGACCAAACTCTATACAGATCTATGATCGGATCTTTAATGTATCTTACTACATCTAGACCTGATATAATGTATGCTGTTTGTGTTTGTGCCAGGTATCTGACTCGAAGGAATCTCATCTAATCTTTGTTAAATGAATATTCAGGTATCTCAAAGGAAAACCAGCTTTAGGGTAATGGTATCTTTATGAAGGAAACTTCGAGTTACATGGATATACAGATAGTGATTATGGGGGATGTTGCCAAGATCGTAATCTACGATGGGTGTTTGTCAGTTTTTAGGTCTCAGATTAGTCTCGTGGCAATGTAAGAAACAAACAAATGTCTTTGTTTCAACCGCAAAAGCTGAGTACATAGCTGCTTCAGCAGGATGTTCTCAAATACTTTGGTTACAAAACCAGCTGTTGGATTACGGGTTTAATTTTCTTAAAACTCCTATTTACATTGATAACACTGTTGCTATGTTTATTACAGCTAATCTTGTCCAGCACTAAAAACAAAACATATCGAAATTCGATATCATTTTCTCAGAGATAACTCTGAAAAAGGTTTAATCATTTTGATTCAAATCACAGGTGAAAAACAGTTGGCTGACCTATTTACAAAAGCCTTTTTACCAGGTCGATTTGAATATTTGGTCGAGTCAATTGGACTTATTAATCATGTTTAAAAACTGGTTTTGAGTTTAATTCAGTTGTTTGGTTCATAAAAAGGATAAAAATCCTCCCTTAGCTTAATATTGAATATAGAGAAACTGTCAAAGTTTACTATCTGATTATATATATTATGTGTGCATGTTTAATAGAAAATGAAAAAGTAAATATAAAAATAGAAAATTGCAAAATCAAAATAGAAAAATATAAAACAAAAAGACAAAAATAGAGTTTTTTCTTATTAGTTAATTGTTTAGGATTGAATCTATCTTTGTAATTTATGAGAAATGATAGGTACATTAGTTTTGATCAGTTGCATACTTCACTCGCTACTAAAGTCTGACGTGATCAGATATGATTTGAAGATAAGCTCATGCAATTATACTGAAAAAATAAATTCTTGTGATCAAACTAAATAAATCATGCATTCATGTTTGTCCATTTTAGTACTGATGAGTAGTGTTGACTTCTCAAATTGATTGCTTGTAAAGTCATAAACTCACACCTGGTGGTGATATGAATAACCATTGAGCTCTAATTATTTATAGCATCTATTCACTTATCTGTTATGAGTCATCATAGAACTAAAGTGATGAGATATCCTTTGTTGTAAGTCATTACAGACCTGGATATTCTCACTTGATGCAAAAGATGCCAATGTGCATAATCTAAACATGAGATCTGGTTTTCAGTATATGTTAGGTTAACAAGTTGAGAAAAGTGATTTCTTGCATATCTTGATAAGAGTTGAACTCTCTGAGTCTAAGTGTGACTTACATAATGTCATATCTAATCGTACCTTAATCAATCCAAGAATTGAAAAAGTAAGTGTGCTTAGTATCTTGCCAAAAGCACTCATTTGTTGTCCTTAGATCTCGTGTATCCTTTGCTGCAGAAATGCTGACCTGGAACACACTTGATTAGGATTTAATCACTGTCTACGTCTATCCATCATTTTATTTTCTTTTAATGAGCTGATCTTAACTGATATGATCTTACTATAGGCATGTTATTCAAATGTATATAATAGATTTTTTATTTTGCTTTAATTTGATTTGTGCATAAATTTCTATGTGCAGCGTGTTGATAATGATTGGTTTGCTCTTATTGCAAAATAAAAGTTTAGGGGGAGTAAAATTGTAAAAGAGAAAATCAATGGAAATTTTTCAAAATGTGGAAAAGAAATAAAAAATTAAGTGTTTTGGATGAAAGGATGAAGCTGCAATTTCAAGCATGTGTGTGTTTGATATGATATAAAATGAACCTAAAAAAGAATTCAAATTCAGTGGAAAAGTTTCTTGCAAACAAAATGAGACAATTTGTTTTGTAAAAGTTATATAGAGACTAAAATGACTGGAAATTGTTTTTGAAAATAAAATGGTAAAAAATAAAAAATAAAAGTTTGATTGTCAAAAATGTTAAAATTTGAGGGTCATTAGGTAAATTTTGAGTGATAGTAAAAAAATTTTGACTACGTGTTGAAAAACAAAATTATGTGTGAACAGTACTAATGTGCTTAAACAGTGTTCAGATGGATGGGGTAAAAGTTTCAAAGTGTTAGACTCATGGAAGGTTCCTATGCGCCTGAACAGTACCAAGTGCCTAAACAGTGCTTATGCGACTGAACAGTGCTCATACGTCTAATCTCATGCGCATTCACAATGCTCATGCGAACTGTGTAGTTTTCATTCGCTCATTCACAAACTCAAACACTCTAATTCACTCACTCAAACACATGATACACTCATTCATTCAACATTCTATTGTTATCAGTTATTCTTTATGATATATAGGTATCACAAGAGAATTTTATTTCTGAGGAGTCTTCACTCGAAGTTATCAAAGTTGTTGCTGATTCACCTATTCATGTGCCAGATGAAGGTGGAAGATCAACAAAAATGCTACAGTCCTTTCTGAGATCTTGAATGCTGAGCAGATCATAGAATCTTTGAAAGAAGTTCAAGTCTGCATTCAAGAAGGCTTTGTGAGAGTTGGAACTCTACAAATAGAAGCGCGTTTTCAAGATCAAATTTGAGACAAAAGAGTTCAATATGGACTGAAGACAATGTAATCTTAGGGGAGTATTGTTGAAGCTCTTGGAAGATTAACATTTTGTCTTTATGTGTTTTTTGTCATAGTATAGGGAATTATTTTGTAAATATATGTTCCTTTATTTCTTGATAGTATAAATAGGATATTTTATATATTGTGCAGGGAAGACATCAAAGACATCTAAGACATCTGAATTGATTCACAAGAGATTCAGTAAGAGAGTCAGTCAGTGAGTCTGTTAGAAAGAAACAGTTAGAACAGAACAAACTATAACCCTTACACATTGTATCGTGTGCATTTTCTATCAATGAAACCTATGAATTTTTTAATATAATTGCAAGTGTTTGATTACTTTGTGTTTGAATCGATCATTGCATTTCAGTATCATCACAGATTCGATCCTTTTGAACTAATCAATCTTAGATACTTTACTTCTAGCAATGTAGTATTTGTCTAACAGTAAATTCCAGTTGGTTTTCAAGTATAACCGGCTGTAGATAGTAGTATATATAGTTTCTCATTGTACCTTAAGTTACCATGCTTGTATGAGTCTTGTGATACTAAGTTGAGAAGTAATATACAAGTATCTTGAAAACCATTCTTGTGTTTATTAACTGTTGGACCAAAAGAACCAATGAGCCTGATCAGAAAAACCTTTAAGTCCCACGGACATTACAACAACTGAAGTAGTCTGCAACAGCTGAAGACATCAGCTGATAACAAGGTCTGAAGACAAAGTCTGAAGTGAAAGAGCTGAAGACAAGTCTGAAGTGAAGAGCTGAATACAAGTCTGAAGTGAAAGAGCTGAAGACAAGTCTGAAGTGAAAGAGCTGAATACAAAGTCTGAAGTGAAAGAGCTGAAGACAAAGTCTGAAGTGAAAGAGCTGAAGACAAAGTCTGAAGACAAAAGCTGAAGACAAAGTCTGAAGACAAAAGCTGAAGACAAAGACTGAAGACCAAGTTTCAGATGATGTCACAACAGCTGAAGAAGACCTCTTCAGTAGTTGTGATGGTTTCCTTTCAGTAGTATTTTCTTTTCTGTACTTGTAGTTTCAGTAGTTTTATGTTTCTTCGTGTACTTAGAATAATCTGAGATGTTCTCAGTTGTTGTGAACATTCTCAGTAGTTTGCTTACTTTCAGTAGTTTGTAGTAATTCTGTTAGACGTCACTATCAAGTGACATCAGCAGACGTCACATTCCTTTATATAAGGAAGCTGACCTAATTCTAAAAGGTGCAGCTTAGGAAAACCTAGCAGCCGCCATACCGAAGCATGTGTGCATGAATGTTATTATCCCAATACAGAAAACCCTATTTCTATATAACCGTGTACTGTTCCATTGAATATTTATTGTGTTCTTGCTATATTTGCTTAATTCTTGCTCTAATTCCGCTGTGATTAAACTCTAATTGATCAAACTTAGATCACTGATCCTAACATTAACTTATTATATTATTGTCAACTGAGTTAGGGATTCTGCTTCATCAACGAGTGAGACTTAGTGAGTTTGTGAGGCACATAACTTTTGTTGAGAGACAAACACTGATCCTGCAGAATTCCAACACAATCCATCAATTATCAGCATAACATTCTAATGATTTCTGGCTGCTTTAAGTCTTTCTTTGGTTTGAAATATCTTATCACTTGTCTCCTCATTGATCTTAGGACCTATCAATTGCCTCTCACTGACCGTAAGACCAACATACTAGCGATCTGCATTTCCTTCTATACAACACCTCATGGAGCACACACATACTCGTATGATAGTTTTGTTGTAAGATAGCTTATCCAATAGCAAATGAGTATCCTAGCTTTCACCAAAGTCTATCGCACATACCTTAATCATGTCTTCAAAGGTCTGAATCATACATCCACTTTGACCATCCGTTTGCGGATGATAAGCGGTACTTAGATCTAACTGAGTGCCTATTGCTTCCTAAGAGTCTACTAAGACCTCAACAACTATCATAATCCAATATAATTGACATAAGCCCCATGCCTAGTCACATATACTCTTGCTTACTCTCCATCTAATAATCCTGGCGATTGGTAAGAATTACTCGATTTCGTAATATGGTCCACTACAACCCATATCAAATCATGTCCATTACTTGTTTTAGGAAACTTATGATGAAATCCATTGCTATATTCTCCCATTCGTTAGGGAATTTCCGGTTGTTGCTGTAATCTCGATGGCTTCTGATGTTCGGCTTTAACTTTGGAGCAGGTCAGCATTCACTCACACGCGTAGCAATGTCTTTCTTCATACTTTTGCCACCAATACTATTTTTAAGTTCTTGTAAATCTTGTCCGCACCAGGATGGACAAAGAATATCGGACTTATGTGACTCATTCATGACTAGGTTATTTCCCAACTTAGGTACGCATATATGATCCACGAAATAACATACACCATCCTCCATGCAATCCATCTGTTTATCAAACCCATGAAAACTCCCCACTAGCAAAATTCTCCTCCTTCAGTGCCTCTGTTAAATAATGAAGGATGAATCTACTAAAAACTCTAGATTTCAGCACAGGCCTTCAACTGCCGAATCAAGCCAAGGCCAAGTGCTAAACCAAGTGCCGAATGGCATATGCTGATGACTGTTGATCAACATATGCCAGGCAACTACCGAACTTCATATTAGCACATGCAGTACAACTTTTGATCAATAAACCACCTCTATTACCTGCCGCTCGACTATGCGTAGAAACAGCATGTCAGTGCCGACGGTTACTGCGTTTCACCTTTTGGAGACAACATAGTACTGAAGCTGCCAACTATGATACATAGATTACTTGTTCAACTATAGCATCTGAACATAGAATATTTTATTCTTATTGTGTAGTATTAAGTCCACACATTGTATAGTTGAGTCAACCTCTAAGCCATTTTGGTATCTGTCGAAATTGTATTCTTTGTACAAAAAACAGATTAATCAAGTGAATACTTTGAAAGACTTATTGTGTTTATCTTTACTCATTTATTTGTGTTTGTGATAGTAAAAAACTAACTTAGATTTGTATTCTTAGTTTTGATCATTGAATACTTGTTCTTATTTTGATCACATTATAAAATACCACCCTTTCCTCATTTTCCTTACCCTCTCAAGATGATTGATGTAGCCATTTCAAGAAAACATTATTTAGAAATAGGACTCAGACCAAACCTCCCTTGTTTACTCCACATGATTATAATACTTAGAAAATTTGAATGGAAGATTTCATAAGGAACCAAGACATAAGACTATGGCTCTCAATTCTGAACGGACTAAATGTTCCCATGGTCCAAGCCGCTGTGGAGATGGAGTAATGATCCTAAAAGATCCTACAAAAGTAGTCAGATGAAGATCTTAAGAAGATGTACATGGATTCAAAGTCTCTATGGCTGATCTGAATAAGCATACCCAACAGCATCAGGCAGCTTCAAGAAATTCACAATTGCTCAAAATTTGTGGGAAGCTTTAAAGGCCAGATTTGAAGGTACGGAAGACATGAGGAAAACAAAAGAAAAATGTCTTGAAACACTTGTTCGAAAACTTTGGTTTCATAAAGGGTGAAACCTGACTGCTACATATCTTAGAATGTGGAACTTCTATACTCTCTTAACAAAGCTAGGGTGAAGATATATGTTCTCAGAATGTTCTTAGATCCTTACTAAAAACATGGACCGTTTATACTGTGTCCATAAGAAAACTTAAAAATCTGAAGACAATGACTCTTCAAGAGTTATATGGCATCCTCAGCGCTTATCAAATGCAGTGGATGCAGACAAAAATTCACTAGGAAGATCTTCAAACTCCTCAAAGTCATAACCTCTCAAGGCCCCTATTAACGTCCTAGTTCATTATCACTCCCACTCCCAAGTCTATCAAACTCCCATGGTGACTCATCAAGCACCTATGATCACCTATCCTGAATCTCCAACTACTGAATCTTAATCATCACCATCTCAACAGATGGAATCATCCACCCTCAACATCCTTTTAACAATCATAACCCACAAACTCTGCCTTTATCAGTGACCAAGCCAACTTCTTTCAACCCTCTGAAGAAGATCTGGAATGCATTCATCCAGATGACCTAAAAGAATATATATCAACATACTTTTCACAATCATATCCCATAAACTCTGCCTTTATCAATGATATCCTTCAGAGACAGCAGTTTCAGCAGAGGACCAGAAGAAAGTTCTTGAAGCAAATAAGATCAGGATTTTGGTTTGACAAAAGCAAGGTAAATTGTTTCAACTACAACCAGCTGGGACATTTTTCCAAGGAATGCAAAGCACGAAAGTCTAACTACAGGACTGGTTACGGGTGATGCAATAGTTTCACAAGGTTGGAGAGATCAAACACTTAACAGAACAAATAAGGAATCAGAAAACGAAACAAAGAACAAGAGTAAGAAGACAAGCAGAACAAATGTAATGGTATTCAAGAATGAGTTTTATTGCTCTGAAGTGTTTTTACAATTATTAGAAGGCTTAGTCCTAAGGCTGGTACATGAGACACTTTATACTACATCCTACAGCCGACCATACTTTAAAGGCCAGTTGGAACACTAATCTAGACAACAAGATTAATGTAAAGTCAAATGGCAATTGCCTTTTGACTAGTGACTATGACATGCCATAGCTCACATCCTAATCTATTACAAAATGGATAAAAGTACAAGAGTAGAAAGTTACAGACTCTAAGACCATAATCTACAGTTGACAAAAGTATGGAGATATCACCAACTTGTATAAGTTGGTAAGTCTTCAGAGATGGTAACAGAAAGTGGTTTAGCTTTTGTCAAATGCATGTCAAAGAAATCATGTCTTCTTTATCTTCAGAAGAAATCAGTGTATTGGCTCCAGAAGACTTTATCTTGAAGCTTTAAAAGACTCCATCTTTGGCTTCAAAAGAATTGGTCTTTGGCTTCGGGAGATGTGAATTAGTGAATTTCCTTGTGCTTTGTCAAATCTTCCAAAGTAACTTTCTTATACTTCAGAATGCTTGTGAGAGAACTTTGGTTTGCATGAGCCTCTAAGGTAACTCTTACAAACTCCCCCTAGTCTGATGCTACTAAAACTTGATGATGACTTTGAGTGTTGATCTTCATTTCAGTTGGTTTGGGTTCTTCAGACTCTCAAGGTACCTCCTCATGTCAAAGAGATCATGCAGAGAATGGTCAAGCATATTTTTCCAGAAGTATATGTCTTGACCTCCTTGATCACTTGTGACATACCATCAGTCTGGGTTTGTAGAAAGAGCCCAGGACAAGATGGGTCTCTCAACAGTAAGTGGCTCTACTTGAAGTGGATTTGGTTGAGTAGCCTCTTTTTGTTCTCCCTCAGAATGTTCTAACTCATCCCGAGGTGCAAAGGTGGATGCCTTGGATTTCTTCTTCTTCTTCATGTCCTTCTTATAGCCATCCTCTTCCTCTGTTGGTCCATATGATTGATAATCAGTTCAAATGATTTAGAAAACTCAAATAACCCCACTGAATAGCAACAATCTATCAATCTTAGCAACAACAAGTTTCATATATTTGTCTTTAATATCCAAACAATAACAATCTAGATGATATAAAGCTCAAAGATGATAACAATATGCTCCTAGCCAATACTCAGCAGTAAACACTCGTAATAATAAAGAATTTTGTATTAGGATTTGCCAAAGTCCCTATAATGAGAAAACATAGAATATATATACAGACACCAGTTTCGCTGGCAATTTCGCTAGTAGTTTCGCTGACCAGCGAAACTGTCTTGACCCATAACCTAGTTTCATCCAGCGACTAAACACAGTTTCGCCGGGTAACACAAACATGTTGATACGAGCTAAACTTAGTTTCGCTCATAGTTTTGCTAAGATAGAAACTACCAAAATTACATATGAAATAAACTAACATTTGTCCTATTACAATAATAACCAAAACATAAACTATATTGGTGAGTCTAACCTATTCTTGATCATCAATACTCCCTTAGGATGGACCTCACCGACTGGATATTTTGTTTGAGCTCCTGTTGATTCTTCAATTTGTTGAACATCTTCTACAGCTTTGTCAGTTGTTTGTATGTCAGCTCCAGCTGTACTCTCTTCCTCTGCCCCTACACTAGCTTTTTCTAATTGCCTTGTCAAATCGTGCATTTCCATTCTATGCTCATCAGCCTAAAATACTTTTTCTGCAAGCTCCCTGACCTCAACCCTTACCCCATGAACCCTGTTTGCAACCCTTAAAAATAGGCTAGCTTTAGTTTTGGTTTCAGCTCTAGCTCTTGCCTTGATGTGGTTCTCACACAGAACCACAAGATCTTCATCACAAAATGAGAATACTTCCATTGTGTCATCCAATTTGATTTCCTTTGCATCCTAACTCTTACCACAGCTTCCCAAGTCTGGTTATCATAGAACCACTTTTCAAATTTTTGCAACCTTGGAGGTTGAGCAACTGGTAGCCTCACCTAATTAACAGGCTTAGCAGGCTTCAGCTTTAACATAATCTTCCCCTTTCTTGTTTCCTAGTCTAAATCTTTCTTTGACCTCATCCTCTATATCTTTATATATCCAAAAGCAAAAAAAATTCCTGAACTCCTTAGCCAACCACATGTTCTAGCAATGTGGTGTGCTCGCTTAAACTAGAATCTAGCTGGGGGATCTCTGCTAGTCTTCACAACTCCCACCTAGGAAGAGTCTTGAATGCCTTCCTCATGTGTAGATATGAGATCCCCCCTCCATGCCTCTTTATCATGAATATCTTCAGCTTGGAGTTTTACTTCTAGTTCACGATCTTCTTATCAGATTCTTTTCTATCCGGGTCTCTAATGTTTTGAAAAAGTAGGGTTAGCTTCTCTGGCTTTTCCACCTTTGTGAACCAATCTTCCTTATGCATCTCAATAATTTCTCCTTCAGCTGAACTCCTCTGAGCCACGTATGTCATCGGTCTTTCATCCACTACGTAGAATTCTGGCTCAGAATTATAGTCCACGAGTTGTTCTTCAACCTCTTCTTTTTCATCTATTAAGTTTAGTTCTTCATTTTTCTTTTGCCTCCTGCTCTCTCTTCCCTGATCACTTCATTCCGGGTAAGATCAACATCTATATCCAACCCCAAATCTACAAATCCAACCTCTATCACCTTATCAACATTTTCTCTAGTGACTCCTTCACCACTTCCTCCACCAGCTTCAAATCCACCAACACCAATACAATCAGTACCTGATGACATGTGAATGAATGTGTACTAAGATGTGTCAGTCATTTCCCGAATTTCCTTCTCAGTTGGAACATCAGCAATAGCAGCTCTTCTCCTCAACTCACTCAGTTTTTCCGGCAATCTCCTAATCAAATCCTGTTGGCTTAGCATCATCTTTTTCATTTCATCCATCTCTTTACCCTTCTATTTCTCTCTTAACTCTTGATTCACCAGTTTAGTCTTAATCATCACCAACTCGTTAGCCAGTGATGTATTCAAGTTTCGAATAACATCCTTGTCAAACTCTGATCTAGGATCCCCCTTTTAAGATGTTTTAGAAAATACTTGCTGCTTGTGTTTGGATCTCCTCTCAGTAACAGCATCTGACTCTCCGTAGTCTGCCTTTTTCTTGGTCCTTTTCTCTCTCTGAACCCTCATTTCTTCTTCAACCTCATCTATCTCATCCTCCAGATAATAATCTTTATCCTTGGCATATCTCTTCATCTTCTTGAATCCCTCAGCCTTCTTTCCCTGATTATGTGCTACCCTTTTGTTTTTATTTTCTATCAGCATCTTAATATAAGTCCACCTTTCAGCTGGGTACATATTCTCCTAGAGATATGTTATTTTTCCATTGAAACCTTGTCTCACAACAGAGCAGTGAGCAAAGATTCTGGTATTCATTTGAACCAGATTCTTGGTTTCTCCATGTTTAGGAAAATCAGGCTTCAGATCATCTAACAACATATGCATAAACCTGGGGTACAACAACCATTTGTCCTTCTTTAGAGCCATTATGTTTTCATCCATACAATCAAAGATCATCTTAGCTATATTGGCCTTCTACCCTCTATAGAACACTATCATGGCCCTGACCCAATGCAGATTTAGTCCATTTGATCCTCCGTTCCTGTGGTCCAAGCACATAATGAAGACATATGCAATATACCTCCATTCCTTAGATAGGAAGGACTTCTTAATCTCTTTCCTTGAACCAAAAGGTGGTCCCTCATATCTGATGCTCCTAAATGCTTCCAACATTGGTGCCTCAGACATCACTACCTCATCTCCACTGATGAAATCCAAATCAAAAGATGGATTCCCCCAAGGATCTTTTCAAATCTCTCAAACAAATATAACAACAGATTGTTATATTCTATTCAACAATAAATAATCATGGTGCGGAAAGTGTGTGTGTGTATGTATGATTGTGTGATTGCTTGTGTGTATGATTGTTATATTCTATTCAGCAATCAATTAACTGCTTGTTTGTACTGAATGTTCAAAAGCTTACAAAGAATTAGGGTATTATGCTATTTATAGCCTATACAAAAAGCTATCTATAATTACTAAAATACCCTTATGTAAATGAAAATTACATAAATAATCTAAGTCTATAAGTTGTCCGCTATGGATGATAGACTGTCCGCTGTGGATGTTAAGTCGTCTGATATGGATGTTGAATAAGCTGTCCGCTATGCCTTGGATGTTGTCCATTGTGAAAACTTGTTGTATGTTTGTCTTGTAAGTTGTTTGCTGTGAAGTGTTCATCCATTTGGAAGAACATTTGTTATGGACTGTTCATCAGCTATGGACATTGGTCATCCACTATGTATGCTTGTTCATATACTGTCTACACTTTGACTTTAATCTTCATCCGCTGCTCCTTCTTGTTCATCCGCTATGGAAGATCTTCATCAGCTGTAGACACTTAGCAAAAATCCTTTTTATCTACAATTCTGAAAAAGAAATTTAAGCTACATTAGTGTATGTTCTGAATGTTAAAGATACTAATATGTTGTTTAATGATTGTTTGGAAGTTAGAACACATTATGTTTGTTTATGGCAAGCATTATCCTTTAATTCACTTGTTAAGTCCAACAATACTCCCCTTAAGGATGATGTTGCCATCTCTTAATGTTTGCTTGTTAATTTTGTTTGTTAGTACTGATGTGTGTTTGTGTTTATTATGATTGATTGTAATGATTGGGTGTTTAACTTATGCTTTTTGATTGCATGTTTGAATGCTTATGCATGATTGATTGATTGATTGTTTGTTCGGATTATATCTTTGATTGCTTTGTTATATGTATGATTGTATGATTACATGTATGTTTCATTGATTTCATGTCTGATTGAATGGTTACTTGTTTGTTTGATTATAATATTTAGTGTTATGCATGTTTGCATGATTGAATAATTGTATGTTATTCTGATTACACATGTGTAATCAGATTATAATGTATGTGCTGATCTGTATATGTTTGCTTGTATGATGAATTACCTGTAATGTGCTGATTTGTATATGTTTTCTTGTATGATGAACTACTTGCATGATTGTTATTGTGTATATTTATATACTTGATATCAATGTATGATTGATATTCTGTTGTGTTTATTATTTGTTATGTATGGTTGGATGTTTGATTTGTTAGAAAGGTTAGATATGTATGTTTGTTTGTTTTTGACTGTTTGCTTGTTAGAAACCTTTATGTATGAGAAGGACCAGCTTCTTCTACACTCTTCTACCCTTTTGCTATGGCTTTTAAAGAGTCTTCTACAACTTTTTCAATTGTTTGATGCTTTTTTTTGCTTCTTTCAACTGAGCTGATAGGGGTGTGATCCTCAGAGCATTTCTATAATTAACTATGTGCTCAACAAAGTATTTCAAAACACTCTTTTGATCATCGTATTTACTCCGGATCGATAAATGAACCATTTGTTCAAGGGTGGATAAATCAAGGCTTTGCACATCAATGTTGCTAACCAGTGTGGTTACAACATGATTGCCCTTCAGAACTTCTAGATTGTTGTTGTCAGATATCCTCATGCATGTTATTCCTTCAATGTGTGTTAAGGGTTGCTAATTGATTTCAAGTCCCTGTTTAAGTGTAGCATTCAGATATACTGTCCCTGAGATTCTCAACATGTGTATGAAGTAACAACAATCTCCCTTGCATAGAACATGCTCTATTGCAGGGAATGTTTTGGTCTTCAAAAATGAAAAATACGAGGGATGAAGGAGCTTGATCTCTACTGGATCAAAAAGTCTAATGTCTAAAGCTTCCTTCCCTTCAAGTTTTCATTCCATCACAACGTCAAAGTGATTCTCATCATAATACCATCTTGTGATAGGATGGTTGTACTGATTACCATCTATCTTCTTCATGATAAGCTTTAAATCAGAAGGCCTCATTGGGTAACCAACCCTTTCCAATAATTTTGTGTCAATTTCAGAGGGTGATTCTTCACTTGTATGCTTCTTCTTGCTAGCTTCTTGTTATTCTTTTCTTAGCTTAGGAATGTGAAGTTTACCTTCTTTGTCAGCTTTTTGTTTCATTAGACGATGCTGCTTGTTCATGTATGATCTTAGTATGTGAAAGAAATTAGCTCCTCTTGGATGGTTTGTGTGATTGACCATTCTTAACTGCATCAGATCAAGTCTGTCTTCATATAAGAGTGATCCAAGTTGGGATATGTAAGCTAAGTATTGGACAAGTCTAGATACTCTTTGGATTAGAACAACATCCCAAGTTTCATCATACTTCCAAGCTACAATTTTTCTTTCATTTGCATCAGTAGTAAGAGTTATTCTTTCATAAAGCTTGACAAAATTTGTTTTTTCATTAATCATTTCTCTGAGCTCATTTCCTTCAGGCCATAGCCTGTGAGGCATAAACTACCTTGGTTCCTTAATTGGATGAAGCTCAGGTGGAGCTTGATGGTAAGTTGATAGAGATGATGCTGGATGAGGTTTGATGATTTGTGGCTTTAAGGCATTAGCCAACATGTTCTTGTATATCTCTCTTGCCATATCTATCATTTAAGATAAAGATCTACCAGCATATAACCTGTATGGTATTCTTGTGTGACACAACCAGCTTTTCACCTGGGAGTAGCTCATTTTGTCTATTTGAGGATCTTTGGGCAAATTCTTTTGAAACTCTTCTAGTCCTTGATTTCATTGTATCTTTTGTATGTTTGCTCTTGTTCATGTTTCATGACTTCTTGAAAGTTCTTGAGCAAGTCTTTAACCTCAGAGAGATTAAGATGTATGAATGATTCATAAGGAAATCCTTTAGCTGTTAACTCAATTCCCATTAAAGTTTTTGGATCATCTAGGAGGAGTTCTTGTATGTTCTGCATAACATCTTCATCACTATCTTCATCTTCATCATCTGAGTCACTCAAGATGATAATTGGCTATTAATCATGAGTTTAATCAATTTCTCCTTCTTCTATAGTTTCAGCCTTAGATGTTATCTGTTTTGGTTCATCATCCATGGGTTCAGCTTTGACTTTCAACAGCTTTAGTGGAGGTGATTCAGGTTCTTCTTATTCTTGAACCTGCTGCTTTCCCTTCTTCAAAGAAGCTAGGTACAGCCTCTTTCTTTTTCTTTCATATGTTTTCAAGGAAGGCTGTGACGATGATGAGGTTTGATCTTTGGATGATATGGGTTGTGCTTTCATAGATTCAAAATTACTTGATTAGCTCCTTTTGTTTTTCAGATAGTTGAACTACAGGCATAATGCTTGTTTCAGTAGTTTGAATTTCTGGAGTATGGAAATGCTGTAGGAGGATGGGTGAATAGTGCATGTTTTCAAATGGGTTTTCCTCACTAAATAGCTGATCCATAGAGTATGACTCTTCAGGAATAATGAGTGCTAATTCTGTATGTTGTTCCTGAGTGCTTGTTTCTTCTGCTTGAGTCATAATTTGTTCTTCAAACTCATCACTCAGGTCATCTTCTTGACCTTCTGAATGTTCTTCCTCATTCAGTTGAGTGTCTTTGAGTTCCAACTCTCTGTTTAGTCTGTTTATCTCTTTAGATTGAGCATAGATTATTCTTTTCAGTTCATCAATCTTAACATCTTTTGAGTCTATTTGCTCAGTCAGGTAGACAATGTATAGTCTTGCACTACTGAGGTCATGTTCTTTCATCTTGACGTCTTCCTTTGATTTTTCAAGTCGTTGTTCCAAAAATTGAACAATCAACCTTTAAGCTCTTCATCCTTGTCTTTAAGTTTACTTTTCAGCTTTCTTGCTCTTTTGTTTGACTTTTCAATCAGCTTATTATACTCTGCGAATAAAAACACTTTAGACTATTCAATCTCTTCTTCTATGGGCGTCTCACTGCCTTGTTCTTCACATTCAACAGGTTCAGCAGTGCTTGTTATTTCTTGATCATGTACTTGAGCTGATGAAGTACCAACTTCTTCTTGTTGACTTGTATGTTCTTCTAAAGATGTATCAATGTCTTTCAAAAGAGAAGACAATGTTTGTTGATCCGATAAGTTTGGGCTTTGTGGTAGAGAAGGCATGTAATGCTCAAACTGAGATTGTTCTTGTTCTTGTGCTTCTTCTTGAATATGCTCTTGTTCTTATTTAATAAGTGTTTTTGGTTCAGGAGCAATTGGATCTTGATGATGTGTGGTTGGTTCAGCCTCAGGAGCAGCTTGTTCTTCTTGTATGGTTGGGTTAGTTGGATGATTGGTTGTTGGTGAATGACATTTTGGAATATCATATGAGGTTCTCCTTGTCCAGGAATCATCATGAAAATGTCTGGTACTAGGATGTTATGATCAATCATGTGAGCATGAATAGGCACTTCAGCTCTATGATATAGACTTGACTTTATTCTTATGAATACATGTTCATTAAAATGAGTAGGCTGAAAAACAACACCTTCTCTTGGGATGTCTGGTAGGAGATCATCAATAATCATCTAAAGGAATCTTGGAAACATTTGGAACTTGTTCCTCACCTCAGTTAAGTTGTAGATCATCCCATTTAACACTTGTGCAGCAAAGTTAAAAGGTCGTCTACCTATGATGCTTGCTATGGCTGATGAGCTCCTCATAGAAGTGTCATCCCAGCTAGTCTTTCTATTTGTCATAGTCTTTTGATATGTGTGCATGAGGAATCTAAATTAGGAACACATGTATGACTTCTTGATCTGTTTTCTATCTATGGTACCAGTGTAGCCTATTTGCTTGAAACAAGAAGAACATAGTTTTTCATCAAATTCCACTAGACCATCAACATCTTCATTTCCTAGTTATAATACTCTCCTGATTACTTCTTTAGTAATAGTAATCTGATGATCATTAACTGTAGACACTACTACTTGCTCATCATTCATTTGCTCTAGATGAGCATGAGTCCAAAATTAGACTATGTGCTCCTCATAAATCTTTGGTCTTGCTGTCATAGCATGAATCAGCCTTGTTTGTCTAATAGCATGAATGATATCTCTGCAGTTCTCAACTTTTGGTGAATCAGCATTGAGGAAAGCACAATGTTGTGATCTCTGACAAACACTAGGTTATCCATATCTGCAATGAAAAAGATTAATGTTAGTATCTTGTATGTTAATAATGTGTAATGATGACATATTGATCAAGTGTTCAATGGACTGTTGTGATAGTTTTAAGTGAATGTTTGAAAGATATTAACAAAGAGTCACTTTGACTTATCCAATGTTAAATGCTTGGTTGATTTTTGTCATGAAAATCTGTTTTGATCCAAATTTGTTTGAATTGTGTTTGACATACAACAGTGAGTTGTTTTGCTCATATCATACAGTGATTATGTCACATAACAACTTGTTTATGAGTTCAGTTTGACTTTTAAAGTCAAAAGGGACCGTTTAATGCACATTGAATGAATATGCATTTAATGTTGGTGTGATCAATGCCATGCCAAATTAACTGAATTTACATGATTGTTACTAACTTTTGAACATGTTTACCAAGTTATAACATATTTCAAGTCATTTTAAACATTTTCAAAGATCAAACTTCAGTTTTTGTATGATTTTGGCAAGAACATCATGACTGTTCATGAACCCAATGAACACTTAATCAAATTGCATCATAAAAACAATCATTACACATTCAACTAAGGTCATCTAACACATATTCAGTGTTTGATTTGGTTTAAAACATCAAAGAATCATGTTTTGATTTCGATTCAATGTTCGACTGTAACACCCTAAAATATGCTAAAAAGAAAAGAAAAGAAAAGTATAAAGAAAGAAAAGTAAATGGACCCTAGTGGAGGGGCTAAGTATGCCAAGTACAAAACTTTGTTATTCTATCATTCAAAAGGGTATGGCTGCCCATAAACACTTTTCTACACACTGCTTTCGGCTGAAAAAGAAGAAAGAAGAAGAAGAGCTGAAGTTTCATCGGTTTCTTGAAGAAGAAGCTATGATTTTGCTTAGGTGAGTGTTTTTCATGTGTTTTGTTCGATTTCAGCTGAGTTTAAGCTTCGGGACGATTCTTATGTGTTCTCATGTGTTCGGTTGTGCGTTTTGGTATGTTTAGTGTTTGAACTCTTTGTGCCCCCAAGCTTGGTGGAGTTTTGCTTGAAGGCTGCAATTGGTGAGTTCTAGATCCCTGGTTTCTTGTTTTTAAACTTGTTTTGGGGCCGAAAATACATGTAACTAACTTTTACAAATTTTTCAGCATGTTATACCGTATGTTTTGCTTGCATATTGTGGTTGTATGCTTGTTTACAGGTGTCTATTATGTTAGAATTGGATTGAGAACATGTTAGAATGATTTTTGAGGTCTGGAATAAGTGCATGTTCGAATTGGTAACTGCCCATACATTCAACATATTTCCCATGCGCCTGAGTTTTGCTCAAGCGCCCATATAGTGCCCATGCGCCTGGAAAGTTGCCCATGCGCCTATGTCCCTTCTCATGCGCCCAAATAGGGCCCATGCGCCTGAGAATTTTTGCCAAAAGCCTAAATGCCAGCTCATGCGCCTACATAGTACTCGTGCGCCTGTATAGTGCTCATGCGCCTAAATGCCTTAGAAAATGTTTTGAAAATTTGGGAAATAGAAATTTTAAGACTTAACCCTGGGATGTTTTGGTGGTTATGTTTGTTGATGTTTGCTTTTTTGTGGCCATATTATGTTCTATGTTCCATATGTTTATATGTGACTTTACCTGGTGTTTTATGCTCATATATGTAAAGTATTATAATAAAGAAGGGAAAGATGAATGATAATGAAAAGTGGAACAAAAAGAATGAATGAAAGTCTTGCAAGCAAATTTGAATAGAGGTGCACGACCATGTGTCATTAGCTCAACTGTGTGCGGTTTAGCTATCCCGAAAAGCACACAGGGTCAATCTTTGGGATTGACGGGCCCTTTGTGCATGCCCTAGGTACTGGGTCAGGCTTCGTGCGCAATCTTAGGGGTCTATTTATAGACTTCGGCCCAGTACCCGCTTCGTGCACATGTTCGGGGTATTGCACATTGGTTCGGTAGAAAGTGAAAGATAATAATGAAAGTATGAAATGAATGAGAATATGATGAAAGAAAATAATGAATAGTATCTCGTTGTATGTATGATGTGTGATCACGTACGGAAATGATGACTTTCATGGAAAAGGAAGTATTTTTAAGAAAAAGATATTTTATATATTTAAACAAGGTAATTTAATATTTTAAAACTAGAACTCACTCAGCAACGCCGACTTTTATGCATTTTCAGTTGCAAGTAAGTTGTAGCTGGGGATGGCATGCTGGTTAAGCTACTTGGCGGGCAAGACTGGCATCCATTTGTGCATGATGATATTGCTTTTTTTATAATGCAACTGAACGATTCTTTTGTAACTCCTAAAATAAAATGATGTATTATTGGGCAACATTAAATATTAAGACATGAATGGTTTTTGATAACTTTATCCGCTACCATTTTTTATTAAATGTATTTATTTTATATAAATAATGCTGTGATTGACCAACTGTGAGATTCTGGTTGCGTGAGGTTCATTTTTTAGGTCACGTGGTAAATTCCGAAGGGATCATGGTTGACTCGGCAAAGGTTGAGGAGCTGATGCAATGGAAGTCTCCAAAGACGCCATCCGAGATCCGCAGTTTCTTGGGTTTGGAGGGCTACTATAGGAGGTTTATCCAAGACTTTTCTAAGATAGCCTCACCATTGACCAAGTTGACCAGAAAGGACGTGAAGTTTGTATGGGGTCTGGAACAGGAGAATGCTTTTGAGGAGTTAAAGACGAGATTGACTCAAGCTCCTGTCTTGACGCTACTTGAAGGGAGCGAAGACTTAGTGGTCTATTCGAATGCTTCTTATTCGGGATTAGGTTGTGTACTAATGCAGAGGGGAAGAGTAATAGCCTATGTGTCCCCACAGTTGAAAATCCACGAGGCTAATTACCTTACTCATGACTTGGAGCTAGCGGTTGTGGTCTTCGTGTTGAAGATTTGGAGGCACTACTTGTATGGGACGAAGCGCACTATCTTCACTGACCATAAGAGTTTGAAATAATTCTTTGAGTAGAAGGACCTCAATACGAGGCAAAGGAGGTGGCTAAAATTGATCAAGGATTATGATTGTGAGATCCACTATCATCCGGGCAAGGCCAACGTAGTGGCAGATGTCCTTAGCCGGAAGGAGAGACCCGAGCCAATCCGGGTGAAAGCTTACCAGATGATTATGACCTCTGATGTAATGATACAGGTCAAGGGGTTCCAAGATGAGGCGTTGAAAGAAGATCGCCTCAACCCTGAAAGGATGAGAGGTCTTGTCTTGGAGTTGGGTGAAAACACTCTTGGAGTTAGGACCTGCTTTGGGCGGATATGGATCCCTCGTTATGGAGACCTACGGGGGAAAATCATGGATGAAGCTCATAAGACTCGGTACTCTATTCATCCCGTTGCTACCAAGATGTATCATGATATAGAAAGATTACTGGTGGCCGGGTATGAAGCATGATGTGGCGGAGTACGTGAGTAAGTGCCTTACTTGCTTACAAGTAAAGGCAGAGCATCAAAAGCATATGGGAAAATCCACTTTTGGATATACCCAAGTGGAAATGGGAGCACATAACCATAGACTTCATTATGAAGTTACCACGTATGGCAAGGGGGTACGATACTATATGGGTGATAGTTGATTGCTTAACGAAGAGTGCTCACTTTCTACCAATCCGCGAGACATATTCATCTGAGAGGTTGGCGGATCTATTCATCAAGGAAATTATGACCCGTCATGGTGTACCAGTGTCTAATGTGTCTGAACGTGACACTCGGTTTACATCTATGTTTTGAAAGAGATTCCATGATGCAATGGGTACAAGGCTGCATATCAGTATGGCTTACCATCCTCAGACAGATGGGCAGTCTGAGAGGATGATTCAGACGCTCGAGGATATGCTTCGGGCATGTGTCATTGATTTCGGAGGAAGTTGGGATGAACACTTACCGTTAGCAGAATTCTCATACAACAATAGTTATCATCCCAGCATTGGTATGCCACCATATGAGATGCTATACGATAGGAAGTGTAGAACACCCATATGTTAGGGCGATATCGGATAGAAGGAGTTGGGGAGTGTCGAAGTGATTGAGGCTACGACTGAGAAATTGGAGAAAATCAAGGCCTTCATGAAGGCGGCGAAAGATAAGCAAAAGTCGTTTGCTGACAAGAGGCGTAGACCGGTTGAATTCCAGGTGGGTGATAAAGTGATGCTAAAGTATTCACCTTGGAAGGGGATCATTCAGTTTAGAAAGAGGGGCAAGCTGAGCCTGAGATATATAGGACCTTTCCGAATCATTGCTCGAGTGGGAGAGGTGGCCTATAGATTGAAGCTACCCGATGAGTTAAGTGGGATTCATCCAAAGTTCCATGTATCTCATCTGAGAAAATGCCTAGCTGATGAGGATATGATTGTACCACTGGAGGACATTGAAGTGGATGAACGGCTCAATTATGTAGAGCAACCAGTGGCAATTATTGACCAGAAGGAGAGGAAATTACAAAATAAAGTAGTTCCACTGGTGCGAGTACAGTGGAGGCACAGGAAGGGATCCGAGTCAACGTGGGAGACTGAGGAAGAGATGAGACAACATTACCCACAACTATTCAAGGAGTGATAGGTTTCGGGGACGAAACCTCTATAAGGGGGGTGCACTTGTACACCCGAAAATTTGCTAAAAAGAAAGAAAAGAAAAGTATAAAGAAAGAAAAGTAAATGGACCCTAATGGAGGGGGCTAAGTATGCAAAGTACAAAACTTTATTATTCTATTATTTAAAAGGGTATTGCCACCCATAAACACTTTTCTACACATTGCCTTCGGCTGGAAAACAAGAAAGAAGAAAGAAGAAGAGCTGAAGTTTCATCGGTTTCTTGAAGAAGAAGTTGTGATATTGCTTAGGTGAGTCTTTTTCATACGTTTTGTTCGGTTTCAGCTGAGTTTTCAGCTTTGGGACCGATTCTTATGTGTTCTCTTGTGTTCGGTTGTGTGTTTTGGTGTGTTTAGGTTTTTTGAACTCTTTGTGCCCTCAAGTTTGGTGGAGTTTTGTTCGGTTTCAGGAATCATGGTTCCCAACATGAGGCAAGAAACTTGCATAGAATCCTCAGTGTGCTTAACCCAATCCTCGTAGGCATCAACATCATTAGCATTGGGTTCATCGGGAATAGGATCGTCCAACACATATGATTTCTTTTCATGCTTGAGAACAATTCTCAAGTTTCAAAACCAATCCATAAAATTAATATGGTTGTAACGATCCTTTTCCAGGATAGTTCGTAGTGACAGTTATGGACGGTCGGGGAGGTAGCGTTATT
Source organism: Flaveria sonorensis (assembly GCA_025506505.1). Lineage (NCBI taxonomy): Eukaryota > Viridiplantae > Streptophyta > Magnoliopsida > Asterales > Asteraceae > Flaveria > Flaveria sonorensis. The sequence continues at coordinate 47,456,500 of CM046440.1, read as the reverse complement.
ATTATTTGCGGCCATTATTACAATATAAACAAAGTTCAATTTTAGTATTTACAAAAAATAAATTTTAATTATTAATACCCTTTCATGTCTCATAGATAATTAATAATTAAACCTAGAATCCAACGTTACATTTAAATAATGGTTAGGTGACCTTTATCCCATTATTTAAATTAACAAGGTAGTCAACTTTTGACAAGTGCAACCCTTTGCAACTTCTAGTTTTATCGGATCAGTTAAACAACTTTAAGTTTAGTCAGCATGTTTAATCCCATGAACACCATTGTACGCCATGCTTCGGTGACCCTATTCATATGGTTTCCAACTCAAGTCATCCTTCTTACACACACTTGTGAGTTTAAACATACAGGTGGTTAGGTGACTTTTATCCCACAAATATGTTAAGCCCACCTCAAACTCACAAGTTCCCTAAATGTGGTTAGGTGACCTTTATCCCACAAAGAGTTCCCAAGTGATTCGAGTGTTGTATAAAAGGATGGTGTTAAACTTGTTTAAAAGGGATTTTGTTTCCATTAATTCTAGTTATGAAAACATTTTGTACCTTTCATTTGCATGCATTCAAATACGTGGTACATTAATGAAACCAATTTCCAAGGTTCTTTTAATAAAACCCAATTTTATTGCGAAAATATTAACTTTTAATAAAACCATTTTATTACCCATGTTAATGTTTCCAAAAGAACCATTTGCAGCTCGTTGTTGATTTGAAATTGTTTAACAGTGCATATCCAAATATCACATAAACAATAAATTAAATCAAACATACAAGCAACACATACAAAAAGTTCATAACCATAGCCAACTAATTTAACATCACTTGTTGACCGAAAAAAGAGAGTTAATTAGGTCCTTCCTAAGGGTAACACTTGTGTCAGTGAACTCCCACTTGATCACGCATCCAAATACTTCAAGTGTCCACTTTGTGTTATGATTCTCCCATTTGATTTGAGCTTCCAAATAGGCTTAAATTTCTGTACCAAACTCCTTTAGGCCTTCAAAATATGTTTTTGGTTATTGGGCTTAAATCTTATTAAGAGCTATAAAGCCCTTTGGGCACAAAATTGGCCCAAACCGAAAAACATCCTTGTTGCATCTTCTTTGACAAAATATCCTATATACATTTTTGAGTAAAAATGAAATGCAACTAATCTATTTATTTTACATACCAAATGAAAATAAATAATTACATAGCCAAGAGGAAGAACAAATACATTTAATTATTACAACCCTTTGAATAATCAAATACAAATCACAACACATCCAAAAACAAGGTTTCGGCTAGGTTATGAACACCAAAATACATATCCAAATATGTAAGCAAATATCCGAGAGTTTCCCCTTGAACCACTGATTTTAGGTTAATGTATAAATAACCAAATATCATGATTCTTGTCCAAACAACTAAATCATCCAAATGATTAAATTTTTCGAGATTACAATATGCATGTAAGTAGAATCATGAAAAATTCAGGGGAAACATAGACCAAAATTCTCGGTCTGTTGGTAAATTAACAGCAAGAAACCGAGATTTCAATCCAGATGAAGCATGTATCCATATAACCGGCTCTTGATGCCATTGTTGGGGGGTTTTCATAAGTTTATCAGAGTCATTTTATCCTTATAAAATGAAAAACGCAGCGGAATTAGGATGAAAAACTTGTTACAGTTAATATATATAAACCAATTTATATATCTGTTCAAAACCTGTAATGGATTGTTATATGAAAAACCATGCTTACAAAAAACCATAGGGTGTTTAGAATTCTACCTCTCGAATGGGTCAGAGGAAGAAGATCTATGAACGACAGCTTCCAAAGTTGGAGGCCTCAAGCTTGTCTACCCCAAGCTTCCAACAAACACCAGGCTGCTAAGATTTTCACTTTAACGATCTTTGTTCTTGGTTTTTTTCGACCGATCGAGAGAAAAGCAACAGAACCGGACGTGCACCTTTTGTGTGTCTAGTAAGTTATCAGAGAGAGTGGTTGAATGCAATCATATATCGCATGTCCTGTGAACTGAATTTCATAGAGAGAAAAGTGGGCAGGACCCAACCCCTTAACCCATCCGCATTTCCCTAATATTCATCCGCATTAGTAAATGCGGATGAACAAACTCTAACCCTATTTGTAAATGTGGATGAAGAAATTTCATTCGCATTTCCTAAATGTATATCCGTATTTGTAAATGCGGATGAGTAGTTCCATCAGCATTTCCACAAATGCACATCCAATTTGTTAATGCGGACGAACAGTTTCATCAGCATTTGCCAAATGCACATCCGCATTAGTAAATACGAATGATCAGTTTAATCAGCATTTCCTTAAATGCTCATCCGCATTAGTAAATGCGGATGAAGAAACTTCTTCAGCATATCCACAAATGCACATCCATATTAGTAAATGCGAATGAGGAATATTCATCCGCATTTCCTTAAAAGCACATCCGCATTTGCAAATGCGGATGACTAATAAAGAATATGGACAAAGACTTGTATTGTTTCTTCAACCATTTGAATAACAATATAAAATACGCTCTCTCTAGAATAAATTATCCATATAAGTTATTTACAACACTAGTGCAAATATTTAGAAACCCAATTTCTAAATACTTCAATTGTTAATATTTATTTACATGATCATATCATAAAATAAATATTGTGGATGTTTGTCTAGCTTGTTATTGGGTATGACCCGACTTGGATCATAACGTACTAGCCACATCAATTCAATATGTCTCTTGGGCAGACCGTTCCCAACATAAATAATTCTAAGTCTATAAGCTATCCACTGTGGATGATATACTGTTCACTATGGATGTTGAATAAGCTGTCCGTTGTGCCTTGGATGTTGTCTGCTTTGAACACTTGTTGTATGTTTGTCTTGTAAGTTGTCTGCTGTGGACTGTTCATCAGCTGTGGACATTGGTCATCCGCCGTGTATGCTTGTTCATTCGCTGTCTACAATTGGACTTTATTCTTCATCTGCTGTGCCTTCTTGTTCATCCACTGTGGAAGATCTTCACCCGCTGCAGACATTTAGCAAAAATCCTTTTTATCTACAATCTTGAAAAAGAAATTAAAGCTACATTAGTGTATGTTCTGAATGTTAGAGATACTAATGTGTTAGTTAATGATTGTTTGGATGTTAGAACACATTATGTTTGTTTATGGCAAGCATTATCCTTTAATGCGTTTGTTGAGTCCAACATCCACAATCCTCTTCTAGCTTTAAAACTCTAGAAATAGTTTCCATTGTTATAGCATGTCATGACCGTGGACCTTAGCTTTGATCTGGTGTTGACTAGACCTAACATCATACTCTGCCATCCTCTAGAAATCTTTGATTTGAAGATCATATATAACAGGCATGTGGGATATAGAATAACTTATATAAGACTCCTTTAGCAATGCCACTATATTGGTTCTATTATCGAACTTTAGGTTTGCCATTTGAACTAAAAAACAAACGAAAGTTGTTTAGTTAAAGCGTTGGTATAAGACTTGATCAACGAAAGAGAACAAAAGCATAAAAAATAATTCTGAAAATTTAGCAGTTTCACTGATGTCGAAACTATAGTTTCGCAGCTGAGAAAGTATAGATTCGCTGAGACTCAGAAACAAAATTATATGTCCGAGCGAATCTATAGTTTCGCTAAAACTTGTCCTATCGAAACTGTCAAGTGCGCATGGGAAGCATGACTAGATAGTTTCGCCCGAAAATTTTGAACTTTCATTCAGTTTCGCTGGTTTAACGGTTAAAAGCTTGATTAATGTTATGTAACAGGTTCGAAACACTAACCTTGAAACATAGAAACGGTAATTGCTACGGAAATCAACAAGAAATGGATTTGAATGGAATGGTTCAAACTAGGGCACAGTTTCGTCAATATGCGAATATGAGAAACTGACGCAACACTGTTCTATATATATACCCTAGTTTCGCTGATAGCGAAACTATAGTTTTGCTCGGCAGAACATATGAAATGATGTTACCAGTGCTGAGCGAATGTTCCGGCGAATCTATAGATTCGCTGAGCGAAAGAGCCAGCGAAACTTAGTTTCACTAAAACTTAACGCTTAAAATTTTTTATTTTTTTTGAGATTTTTGATTTTTTAAAGATTTATATACAGAAAAGCTATCTAAAACTGCTTCGCCCTACAAAAACCAACACATAACACAAACAAAATAAAATAAAACTAAAAATAAAAATTAAAGATAAAACAAAACAAAAATAAAAGGATATAAGCACTTCTTTTTCAATAAATTTTCCAGAGAGTCATAGATTGGCCGGATTGCTGATATGTTTGTCATTTTAAACCCATGCCTTATTGTTTTCAACAAGTAATATGCAGCGTCTTTATCATATTTTGGTTTTGATTATAGAAGCTCTAGTAACTTGGTCCCTACAGACTTTTGGCAAAGGACTCATCTGTCATCATGGTTTATTGGGTAATATGATTGACTCTACTTGATTTTCTTTTGAGATACTTAGAATCAATTGAGAATGCAATATTTGATTCTCCTGAGATGCAACATATACAATGATCATTTAAGAACCATTGTGAATGTTTTTCTTGATGAATTTGTTTGGTGAAGCTTTCGACAATGATCTTGAATTAAGAAACATTGTGACTTTATTTTAGGGAACATATGATGAGAGCTCCATGTCTATACTCATGTATAACAGATGAGATAATCATCTGAGCGTGCTGATGAAGCTTCAGGTCTATACTCACATATAACAAAGAAGATCATCACTCCAGGTCATTGTTCACACATAGCAGAGGAGATAAGCACGAGTTATAATTCTGAAGAGCTAACGAGCAATTCAGAGGCTTTTCTGAAGAGCTAGACTAGAAGCATTTGTTGTGATAACTAGAAGCATCATTCAGGGCTTAGGGATATGATGATTTGGGAAATTGGTAAAAATCAAAATAGAGATTTGAAACTCTCAACGTGCTTTTGACAAGGACTTGTAACTTTGTGTTGTCCAAGATGTCATGGGGATAATCCTTATCACCGAGTTCTTAAACTTTAGTTTGACTACACCATCACTATTTACTTCGTTTTTAGGCTGAGCCTACCATGCATAGCCAACACAAAGCTGTTGACCTCCTTCAAACCCTTTTTCCGGAGTTCCTGAAAAGAAAAAATTTAAAAACTTTAAGAATTTATTGTTATTCTCCGCTGAAATTTCTGGTTGATATCCATCTAAGAGAAATTTTAATTTTTACAATCTTAAAGAACAAAAGAGTGAAGATATGGATCACGAAGTATCTCAAGCTAAAAAAATGTGAACATAAAAGAAATATTTACACTTTTTACATAACTTTTCATGAAACGAGTTTTGAAAAAGATATTAATCCCAGCATGAAGATCAATTAATAAAAACAAGGTTTGTCAAATCTTTTAGTGAAAAGATTAGCCTTTTGATTCTTTGTATCAATTGGGATAATATTAATGAAACCTTTTTCCTGAGCATCATGGATAGCATGAATCCTTGTTTAAATGTGCTTGGTATAAGTGCGATGAACTGGATTTTTGGTGATTCCAATAGCTACTACATTATCACAAAAGAGTGGTGTATAAAGGAAATTGATTCCATAATCCATCATCTGATGTTGAATCCAAAGCACTTGGCAGCAGCAGCTTGATGTAGCAACATATTCAGCTTCTCTTGTGGATAGAGATACTATTGTTTGTTTCTTGCTCTGCCAGGAAACAAGACAATCCCCGAGATATTGACATCCACTAGTGACGGATTTCCTGATAATCCTACAACCACCATGATCACTATCAGAATAAGCATGTAAATAAAAATTCCCTCCTTTTCGATACTAAAGACCCAAATGAGAGGAACCCTTTAAGTAACAAAATAAGCATTTAACGACTTTTTCATGTGATTCTTTGGGATTGGCTTGATAACGGGCAAAATAACACACAACGAATGTGATATCCGGATGACTTGCAGTGAGATACATGAGCGATCCAATTATGGAACGATAATGATGAGCTTCCACGGAGTTCCCATTATCATCTGGAGTTAAGCATGTTTGAGCACTGAATGGAGTGAGTTCTGGAGAAGTGTCATCCATCTTGTACCTCATGAGAATCTCTTGAATGTACTTTTCTTGGTGAATCAGAATACCATTAGGCTTTTGTTCAACCTGCAACCCTAAGAAAAAAGCCAATCTCCCCCATCATGCTCATTTCAAAGCGATCCTTCATTACCTCTTCAAATTCATTACACAACTTCTCATTTGTAGACCCGAAAATGATATCATCAACATACACTTGAACAATCAACATCTCACTACCAACCTCCTTCTTGAATAGTGTCATATCTATAGTGCCATGAGAGAAACTCTTGTTAAGCAGATACTATGTTAGGGTTTCATATCAGATGCTAGGAGCTTGATGCAATCCATATAAGGATTTATCAAGTTTATATACTTTTTTTGGAAAATCTGGATCCTCGAAACTCGGTGGCTGACAAACATAAATCTCCTCATCAATGTTCCCGTAGAGAAATGCGCACTTCACGTCCATCTGAAAAACATTAAAATTCTTGTGAGCAGCGTGAGCAAGAAAGATTCTGATGGCTTCAATGCGGGCAACCGGATAAAACACTTTAGCGTAGTCAATTCCGTCATCCTTATCAAATCTCTGAACAACCAGTCTTGCTTTGTTTCTTACTACCACACCTGTATCATCTGCCTTGTTTCTAAAAACCCATTTGGTACCGATGGAAACTTGTTTGGAGGAAGATCAACTAACTCCCAAACTTTCAACTTCCTGAACTGCTGAAGCTCCAACTGCATAGATTCAACCCAACTTGGGTCTTGAAATGCTACTGAGATATTTTTAGGAACAATTTGAGATATGAAGCATGCATAGAGACATTCATTTATCAATCTAGACTGACTCTGAGTCCTCACACCATCTGTAATGGATCCGATGATGTAATCATGTGGGTGATCTTTAGAGGTTTTGAAAGTAGTGGTAAGGGTTACTGGTTTGGATTGAGATGAAGATGCCGTTTATGGTGGTTGTGACAAGGGAATTGGTTGTGATGGAGGAATTGGTTGTAATGGAGGAATTGGTTATGATGGAGGTTTTGGTTATAATGGACGAATTTGTTGTAATGGAGGAATTGGTTATGATGGAGGTGGAGGTCAGTTGGTGGTTGTGGATGGAGTTCAGATGGAGGAATGAGTTGCATATTTGTTTGAGGAACAACATTATCATCAAATACTATATGGTTCAATGATTTAAAGATAGTGTGGGAGTCATAGAACCATTCTAGGTCAGACCCTATGTTTGGTGAATTTGACTCCTGCCAATCAACATAGAAGGACTACTACACAATACGTGTTCTTTTGTTGTACACTTAATACACCTTTTGTGAGGTAGAATAACCAACAAAGAAACATTCATCAAAAACTGCACCAAACATTGACTTCTGAGCTTGAGTATTCAGCAAAGTGCATGAGCAGCCAAACGGACGGAAGAAGTCAATCAAGGGTTTCCTTTTACGGAGAAGCTCATAAGGAGTCTTCATCTTGTCTTTCATAATTAGAACCCTGTTTCGTACATAGGATGCACAGTTGACTGCTTCTACCTAGAAAATAATTAGATGTTTTGACTAAATCAGCATAGTCCTTGCTGCTTCACTAAGGGTCCGGTTCTTTCTTTCAGCAACATTATTTTGTTGAGGTGTCCTAGCAGCACTAAACTGTCTAAGATTCCCTTTGCTTGCATAGAAGGAATCAAAGATATGGTTTCTAGTTTTAGTTCCATAATCACTTCTAATGGCCATAACCTTCCTTTTGCTGATGTTTTCAATTGTGAGGATCAGCTTTTGCAACTTTTCTATGGTTTCTCCCTTGTGTGCTAGAAATCTTAGCCAAGAGTATCTTGAATAATCATCTGTAACAACCAAACAATAAGATTTCTTAGCAAAGGATTTAACACTAATAGGACCAAATAAGTCAGTATGTAACAATTCAAGGGGTTTTGAAATTCTATTTTCAAGTTTAAGCTTATGTGGCCTTTTATGTTGTTTTCCTTGAGCACAAGCCATGCACTTTTCTTCTACTGAGAAATCTTTAAGTGCTAGCCCCCTGACAAGATTGTTCTTAACCAACTTATTGATATTCTTAAAATTAACATGTCTAAAATGTTTATGCCACAAAAAGGATTTAAAAGATGAAGCTTTTGACAGAAGACATGTCACGGTTGAGGTGGATTCTCCTGATCCCATATCCAGCAGATAGGTATCATTCTTCCTTGGAGTACGCATGATCACTAACTCTTTTGGGATAGTAACTTTGGTTTAAGGAACAAGCATTCGTTTGACATAAACATCATTAGAATATCTTTATCACAGTTTGTTGATATACTTAAGAGATTGAATGCTAGCTCTTGGACATAGTTCACTTTCTCCAGAATTAAAGAACCATTTGATACTTCCCCATGACCGATCAACTTTCCTCCATTCTTGTCTCCAGCAAAAGCGACATATCATCCATTTATTATACGATAGTTAGTAAGCAGGTCCTTCAACCTGGTCACATGCCTGGAGCATCCACTATCAACATGCCAACAGCTATTGCCAGCTTTTTTGGAATGATCCTAGCGTTTGAAGAGAAATTAGTTACAGTTAAAATTTAGGACCCAAACCTTAATCGGCTTGTTTCTTTGAGGAGATGATTTTTTACAAAATAACTATCAACAAAATGTTTTATTCTGTTTCCTAACGAATAGTTATCAACATTCCTATTTACAACCTCCGAGCAGAGTTTAGCGACATGATCATCCATTTCACATCTAAAACGATGAGATTAAACCTTTCTTCTTACATTTTGAAATAGGAACTTGATCTATTGATGTCTCTTCCACACATTTAGACATGTGTGAATCAAAATTGCTATAACAGTCATACGTTTCTTTTGATTTCCTTTTGTGACCTTAATTTTAGCAGGTTCTGGTTCATTTACATTTTTGTTACTGACATTTGAGGAAGTTGTCTCCTTTTCCTTAGGTTTAGAAATCCGAATTGGTGTGAAAGAGTGAATGGGATGAAAAAGAACTTTTCAAAATAGTTTGATTTTGTTTGTATGTCTAAAACTTTACTAGAAGAAGTATCATTTTCATTAACACAAGCATTTGAAACATCACGATTCGATTCATAAATATCTGAAGATGAATAGGCTAAACTAGAACTAGAGCTAAACAAACCATTATCTATAACAGACTTTGGGAAACAAATTAAAATATTGTCTATAGAAGACTAGAAATACTAATACTAGAACTTCCAAGGCCACTACTTGTACCAAAACCATACTTCTCCTGAATCTCCTTGTGATTTACTCCTTTTAAACCTTCAAACAAACTTTTAGTATCTTTATGAATTAATTCATTAGTGGATGAGGTGTAGGCATAGGAGAATAACAATAAGAACTCGAAGGAGGATAAAATGAGTAGTTTCTTCACTTCCCAAACCAGTCTTAACTCTAGCCCCCCGTTGTTTCTTGCAAAGATCCTCATGTTTCATCCCAGATATGGTCCATCATTCAAATTTGGTTTTCAATTTGCTTGTTTCAAATTCAACAAGTGTCACACGTTCAGTTAAAGCATTTATTTCAACATTTCTTGACAAAAGATTTCTTTTTAAATGCTCATTTTCCTTTTAAAGGTCAGTTGATTTTACATAATATTTAGAATCATTTTTTTAAAGTTATTTATTGATTTGTTTTGGCTCCTTTTCATTTTCTAATAACAACCTGTTAGCTTTATAAGCCCCAAACAAATGAATTTTATAGGGAGGAGAACACATGTCTTGAATTACCTCATAGGGGAGTCCCATAACAACTTTTTCAGTAGCCAAGGCTTTTCACATTGCCAAACGGTAGTGTTCATTTTGTATTCTTCCTCCTCAGTAGCTTTCTTCCTTGCTTCCATAGCTTGACTTGCCTCTTGCTCTTCCTGATCATGAACCTCCAACTTTAGTCCACTTGTTTCACTTTTTTATTGCTTCTGAACCTCATCAGCTTCACTGTTTTGAACTTGAACCACATCCACATTTACAATAGCTTCACAAACTTGCACCCTTTCCACAACAGCTTCACAACAATCCCTTCTTCAAGAACCTCACCAACCTTTACATCTTAAAGTTGAACAAGTTTCACACCAGTTTCATAACCACCTTGATCTTGAGTCTCACACTTGAACTCATTGAAAGGATCAAAATCTTCAATTGAATCCATATCACTATCCATCACCTCAGCTACAGAGCATGATTAACTTCTTTTTAATTTCTTTGATTTCAGCACTCCAATCAAAGTTTGTGATTACTGTTGTTTCCTTCTTTGGCTTGGCTTCTTCTTATCGGTGACCGGAATGAGTCTTGAAACTCCAGTAGTTCCTGGTTCAGTGATGATTGAGATAGACATTCTCTTTTGAAGTGACCCAATTGTTTGTAGTTGAAACACCTTAACTTAGACTTATCATACCCAAGCCTTGAGTTTTAGTTTTGATTGCCAAAGTTTCTCCTGCCAGTTCTTTCCATAAACCTTCTTGCATGCAGAGTAAGCATGGCCATTTGCCACTGAATATCAGTTTCCTCCAAATCATTAGGATCTACCTGATACACATCCTCAACAGTCATTCCTTTGCCTTTCAACTCCCCCACAACCAAAGCTTCATAACTATGCACAACATTCCAAACAGTGCCATTGTATTAGACAGAACTTGAGTAGTGACTGATGCCTTTAAGTTTGAACCAGCCCTTGATGATCTACTACTAGAATTGTCTGACACACCATATCCAGAAGACCCATCGTAAGTTGCACCATACATTGAAGAGTTTGCAGCGGATGAAATCAGTGCAGCATTTTGTGGATAAACTGTAGCATGCATCGTGGATTGATTGTATTCTCTTCTTTTCATATCCAAATCAAATGACTTCAGCTTGTTGATAACATCCATGAGTTTATAGTAAGTCAATTTCTTTCCTGCCTTAATAGTATAACTAGCAGGCTCAACTATGGTGGAAGGGAGTCCAGAGTTTTGTGACTTGTTCATGGTTACCAACTGTTCATCATATTTTTTTAAGTTGCTTAAGACAGACATAAATCGATTGGTAGATCAGTAAGGCTCTCATTATTGTGTCCAATAAATGAGGTAAACTCTTTTTCAGCTTAGGCTTTCTTTTCCTTTTTCAAATCCTCAATACCATCATAAAACTCACACAATGAATCATACAAAGACTTTGCATTCTTGTGTTTAGCAAAACAGTTACAGATTTCTTGAGCTAAACATAGAGTTAAAGCCCCAAATGCTTTCTAATCATGATCGATTAACTTAAGGTCTCTTTCTGTAAAGGTTGATGGATCAGTGTTCGGTGAGGTAACTTTTCAACAGTGACAGTTGGAGTGTGTGGACCATTGACAATTGATTCCCACTGGTTGTGATCAGTATAGTAGAAGAAAGGTTTAAAACAACGTTTCCAGTCCTCAAAATTGTCACCATTGACAAGCCTAAGTGGTCTATTGTGTACTACGCTTTCCAAATCAGAAATGGTGACATTTGTTGTTGTCATTTTTTTTAAACAGAAGATAGTTTCGCTGGAAACACTACTTTCGCTGCTACTTTCACTCAGGAACACAAACACACAATTGCTGCTAGATTCACACAGAAATCGAGGGGCAGTTTTGCTTGAACAAATGCCCGGAAACACTAGTTTCGACAACAGATTCACTCGAAAACAATAGAACATTTGTTCGGAGGACAATTTGCAGCACTTTCGCTTGTTTTAGCAAGCAAAAATCACGAACTTTCATTCAAAATTAAGTACGTTCGCTAAGTGTAGAAGATCAAACCCCAAAACCACAGATTATGTAGTTTCACTTGAACAAGATATAGTTTCGCTAAAAGGAAACGTGGTTTTGTAGCTTGAATCTCCAAACTTTTTGAACACGAAATCAACCAAAAATCACCCAAATCACAATGAATTTATGATAGGAACAGATGATCCTCAATCGATTTCCATTCCAAAAACACACAAAACAGGATACAAATGAATGAAATAGTGTTTTAGCTAAAAACCAACCGAAACTCAACAAATCAAGAGCACTAAGGCTCTGATACCATATTGTTGGTCCATATGATCGATAATCAGTGCAAATGATTTAGAAACTCAAATAAACCCACTGAATAGCAACAATCTATCAATCTATGCAATATCAAGTTTCATATATTTGTCCTTAATCTCTAAATAATAACAATCTAGATGATACAAAGCTCAAAGATGATAAGAATATGCTCCTAGCTAATACTCAGCAGTAACACACTCACAATAATAAAGATTATTGTATAAGAGTTTGCCAAAGTCCTTAATAGGAGAAAAAAAATAATATATATACAGACACTAGTTTTGCTGGTAGTTTCACCCGACCAGCGAAACTGTCTTGACCCATAACCTAGTTTCACCCGGTGACTAAAAACTGTTTTGTCAGGTAACACAAACATGCAAACTAGAAGGGAAAATTAGTTTCCCTCGTAGTTTTGCTAAAACAGAAACTACCAAAATTAGATATCAAATAAACTAACATTTTTCCTATTACAAACTATATTGGTGAGTCCAACCTATTCTTGATCATCATTCTCTTTCTAAACTTCAACAGAGAAGGTTGGTCTTGAATACTAGTTATTCCTTCTTTATCCTTCTCAGTTGGATCCTTCCCCTTTACGTGTTTAGAAGGAGAAGGTTTAGGACCCTGCTGTGGGTCAGAAGATGAAGCCGACTATGATTCAGCACAAGGCCCAGGTTGTGTTGTCTCTTGGGGTTCAACCTTGACCTCAGCTTCAGGTACAACCTAACTTGGTGGAGAATGCAAGTCTACTAGCTCACCCTTCTTAAGCTTTTGCTTGATCACTCTAATATGCTCATCAGTTATGGATAGAGACATTAGACCAAGTCTTCTTTCGGAGAACCTATACAACTTCATGAAGCTCACCATCCTCATTCTGTTAGAAGTCTTCTTCTGATTGGCTCTGATGGTGGCTCTTGAATTTACCGCCTCCTACCATACCTTCCTCTTAGCAACTTTCTTTTCTTTTAGAACTTCTTGCTCTAGCTGCTTGAGCTATATAAACTCAAAATACTCATATGATAGAGGGAGTAGGGCTACTGCCTGATAGAGGCATGTGGCACTAAGGTAGGTCATCATCTGTTGTCTATCTTGTTCCCTACCTACGTAAGTTTTTGTTCAACTACCACATTCTCTACTTCAGGACTTTCTTGAACTGGAGAGAGGATAGGGGCTTTATACAACCTTTTCCTCTTCCTTTCTTCTTTGATCTTGAGGGGCAATTCTATAGCCTCGGTCTCCTTCCTCTCTTTTGACACTTTAGTGTCTGCTAGCTCATTTAATTTCTCCAAGGGAAGAGAGGTTATTTCATCAATCTTATAGTACCTAGACCCTAGATAAATCAATCTAGTTGGTCTTAACTCATCCTCCTTAGTATTTGGCCTAGGGACAGCCATGATTACAGCTTGCATGAAGCTGGGGGTCTCTCTTGTTCTCTCTCCCCTTTCCTTCCTCTTGCTCTCCCTCTTCTCATACTCAATCTCCTTATAGGTCGTGATCCTCTTCCCTTTGCCAATCACTGGCCTATGTGACTCAAGGTGGAGAGAGCTTTGGCCTTCTTGACTTGATGTTGCACTTTAGCTCTATCCAGGGGGAGGCTGTGATACACCCTCACCAGCTGGTGTCTCATTGAGGGTACTGGGTGCTGAAGAAATTATAGTCTCAGGTTCACAGGTTCTTCTGCTGGGCCGTCAACTGAGGTTTCCCCTTTGAAGCTAATCTTAGGGTCTTCCTTAGTATCTAGTTGACTAATAGTTTTCCCTGCTAGCCTCTGTCTATATATATATGATCTTCTCTTGAACTCTTTAAGCACCTTCAGCTGGATCCTCTCAGCTAACGTGCCAGCTTGCCTGTTATGACTTGGGTTGGCAAGTGGCAGGTCAACCAGAGGAAACCTCTCATAGAATTTCAGGGTCTAAAAATTGAACACTTCTTGTTGACCCTGATATCGACCCTGATATCTAAAGAGTATCAAGGCTCTTCAATCAGTGTCATACCTCCATCCTACTATAGGATTTTGGGCAAGGTAGGATGGGGAAGACATAACCCTTGGTATACTGTAAGGAATATAGTTAAAGGCTAATGCAACCAAAGAACAATCAAAGAGCTCTCAGCATGCACATGTGAAGTACTAAGAAAGTACTTCGAAAGATCTGATATAACTCATTGAATTGTGTTAAGTATCAAATCTTTGAAGCCAAAAGATCAATTCTTTCGAAGCCAAAGATGAAGTCTTCCGAAGCTTCAAAGACAAAGTCTTCCGAAGCCAAATATTGATTTCTACTAAAGACAAAGAAGACATGCTTTCTCTAACGTACTTTTGACAAAAGCTAAACCACCTTCCCCTTCCATTTCAGAAGACTCACATACTAGCATGTTTGGTGAAAAGTTTATGCTTTTGTCAACTGTAGATTAAGTTGTTGAGTCTGTAACTTTTCAACTATGTACTTTTATCCTTTTTGTATTAGATAAGGATGTGAGCTATGGCATGTCATAGTCACTAGTCAACAAGGCAATCTAGATTAGTGTTTCCTGCTGACCTTCAAAGTATGGCCGGCTGTATGATGTATTATAAAGTATCTCAAGTACCCTTATTTAGAATTAAGCTTTGTAACACTTGTAAGAACTTAAGAGCAATAAACATCATTCTTGAAAACCATATTTGAGTGTTCTTGTTTATTGTTCTTCTTACTTGTATTCATAGCTTCATCCTAACCTGTTCCCTATTTGATCTGCTAAGTTTTCTAAGTCTGTTCTCATTGTGAAACTGTTGCATTAATCACCCTTCAACTATCCTACTATTGGTATCAGTGCATTTCAGGTTCTTGGTTGTTAGATCTCACTATTTTAGATCTCTTCAATTTCATAAAACACTTATCAACTCAAATGCCAACTATCTCAAAGGCTGATATGGAAACCAGTACCATGACAAAGTCTCCACTGATCAATTCTGATGACTTTGATACTCGGTGCCAACATATGGAAGGGTTCATCAAGTCTCAGGATAGCAGGATGTGGCGATCTGTTGTTGAAGGACCTCACATCCCAAGCACCTCTTCAGCCACTGCTGGAGGTGGGATGATTCAAAAGGAAATGGCTAACTACTCTGAAGAAGATTGGAAGAAAATAGATGTAGATTAGAAAGCCATGACCGCTCTCCAAACAACTCTTCCAAACTCCATATACAAAGGCTTCAAAAAGTGCAAAACTGCTATGCAGCTCTAGGATGCACTAAAGCTCATGTATGAGGAGTCTAAGGAAGCCAATGAAAACAAGAAAGTCATTATGAAGCAGCAATTTGAGAACTTCACCTACAAGATAGGTTAAATCATGACTCAACCATACTTCAGGTATGTTGAGATTATGGATACTCTAACGGATGTTGTAGTCTAGCTTGAGAATAGAGACATAGTGAGGAAGTTCATGTTCTCTCTTCCCAGACAATAGACTCACTATTGTGTGGCCATCATGAGAACTAAGAACCTCTCTAATCTTACTCTCATAGAGCTGTATGGTATCCTTAGTGGTTACCAAATGGTGATGAACCTGCAAAATCCATCAATCAACTCTTCCAATAATCAGCAGAGCTCAACCCTTTATGTGCTTGAAAGGGATAGCAAAGAACCACAACATCATCTCATTTACTTCCCTAATAACTCATAAAAGGGTCCTTTTATCACATTCCCTAAGACACCAAAGGAGAGCTACATCCAAGGACGCCCATTCTAAGAGACAAGCTCTACTCAAGCCTTTGCATCTGCTGATGAAAGTTATGGAAACTTTCTCTTCACTCTTGAACATATGGATTGTATCCATCCAGATGATCTGGAGTACATGGAGACAGTACAACAAATGGCTCTTCTCACACACAGAGCCAAGAAGTTATACAAGAGAACAGGAAGGAAGTTCCAAATCAATGTACCTAGTGGAAACTTTGGACAGGATAAAAGCAAAGTGAAGTGTTACAACTATAACCAAATAGGACACTTTGCTAGAGATTTCAAGGCACCAAGGACTGATAGTGGAAAAGCACAATCCAGACCAAACTACACTGATGCAGCTCCCGGAATTAAGAAGCCAAGCCAACCTAAACAACATGCTGCTATTGCGATTGAAGAAAAAAGCTTTGAATGGAGCTTTCAGTACAGGATGCTTCTCCAAACCAAGCACTGATGGCGGCTCATGAAGAAGCCAAGGTATTAGAACATCTTTGTACTCCTGAATGCATTGCTGAAGTTAATATATATAGGTCCTACAACTTGGATGTGAGATCTGACCTGGAGTCCTTAAATATTTTAAAACCTGATTTTAAAAGAGCAAAAAGTGATTATAACAAGATTTATAGAAAACTGTTTGTACTCTTAATCATGAGCTCACAAATTACAGGACTCAAATAAAGAATCTCATTACCAAGTTAACTAATGTCAGGCTGAGCTTGTGATCAGCAAAGCTAAGGTAGAAAAATATGTCCTTGAAGTGGAAACCATCAGAATATAATATCCTCATCCTTGCATGCAAAAGTTTGTTACCAAAACAGGCAGGCACTAGGATCAAGTGAGATAGCTACTCCACACACACTCCTATCTTTTAGATCTCCAAGGTGTGGAACTTTTCAAGATGAGCTGCCTCCTATTGATCCTATCCAAGAGAAGGATGAAGATGTAGAGGAGATAGTGAAAGATGAACCTGAAATGAGTGACAAGGGTTATCCTAAGAAGGGTCACTATTCTCCTAAGGAGAAGAAAGAACCAAGGATGACCAAGTCTGCAAGGAAGAACTTGATCAAGGCACCCAAAGAAAGTCAAAGAAAGCACAACAGATCAAGGACAACTTTAACTACAAGCAAAAGCAAGTTATCATTTCTGATGGATTTGAAGTGGTAAAGACTGAATACTCAACAATGGGCTCTAGTACCAGGAGTCCTAGATGATGTCCAAATCATCTTGGTTAAGAGAAGAAGGCTGATCAAACGTGCACCACAATGCATAGTCCAAACCATCCAGTTCCAAGAGCAAGCCTCACCTTAAGAAGCCTGTTGTATCATCTAAGAAGATGAAGTAGGAAGTGGAAAGTGATCAAACTCAACCTTCTACTCAAAAGAAGACTCTCAAAAGTATGCAAACTGAATGCATCATGTGTGGTAGTACTTCTCACTTTGCCAAGGATTGCATCTACAATCCCAAAAGTACTATCCACATGACCAAGAAGAAAACTTCTAAGAAGAAGAAGAAAAAAGTAGCTTCGAAAGGAAAATCTCTTCCTTCTGAAAGCTGCAAACTGAAGAAGAAGATAAGTGAAAACTTATGTTCGGAAGAAAATTTGGTCTCAGAAGAAACTAATGCTTCTGAAGTACTAAAGTCTGTTGCAGTAGATGAAAATGCTCCTGAAGGTCCAGTCTCCAACACATCCGAAGTCATCAAAACTACTGAAGTAGTGAAGCCCAAGTTTAGTCTTCCGAAGATGGTGTGGAAGATGAAAGAAGGCCATGTGATTGAAAGTTGTTCAATAACAACAACAGATGATCATCAGAGCTTGCATATAGGATCAATTACTATTGAATTATCTTCAGTTCACTTTGACAAACCCAAGACCAATCAGGCTTGGGTTTCCAAATGTAACTAATCATCTCTTTATGTGTAGGAATAGCTAAATACCAAAGGGAATGTATGGAACATTGATAGCGGCTGTTCTAGGCACATGATGGGCAATGGATCTTTGCTTCAGAACTTTGGGAAAATTGATGGAGGGCCAGTTGCTTTTGGAGGAGAATCAGGTGGTTTACTGGAAGGGGCAGGGTCATAAATGTTAAGCTCAGCATTGAGAATGTAAATTTTGTTAAGGAGCTTGGGTAAAATCTCTTGATTGTATCCCAATTTTATGATCGGAGACATAACATGCTCTTTACTGAAAATGAGTGCTTTGTTCTCAAGCCCTGGGTGGTCATTCCCCAAGAGCATATCCTACTCAGAGCCCCCAGGAAAGGAAACATGTACAAGATGGATTTGAACAACACATCCCCTTTAGGAGAAGTTTCTTGCTTTCTATCTAAAGCAAATAGTGTTGAGTCTTTCCTCTAGCATAAAAGAATCTGCCATGTAAACTTTAAAAATATGAATAAATTAATTAAGAATGATTTAGCAATTGGAATGCGAAAGAAAGATTTTATAAGTGATGATCATTGTGTTGCATGCTTGAAAGGGAAGCAACACAAAGTGTCTCACAAGCCAAAGGAAATGAACTCCATCACTACTCACCTACACTTATTACGTATGGATCTCTTTGGCCCTACGAGTGTAATGAGTCTAGGAAGGGCCTCATATTGTTTGGTGATCACAGATGACTTCACAAGATATACTTGGATCTTCTTCCTTAGGACTAAGGATGAGACCCCTGAGATCTTGAAGAGTTTCATTTTGAAAAATAAGAATCAATGTGATCAAAAGGTCAAAATAATAAGATGTGATCAAGGAACTAAATTCAAGAACCAAATCCTTGATGCAGTTTATGATAAGAAAGGTATTACAAGAGAATATAATGCTCCCAGGACTCCTTAACAAAATAGTGTTGCTGAGAGTAGAAACAGGACACTTATTAAAGTTGCAAGAAGCATGTTATCTGACTCTGAACTACCCATCACCTTCTTGATAGAGGCACCTAACACTGCCTGCAATGTGAAGAAAAGAGTTTTAGTAGTTAAGACTCATGGTAAGACCCCTTTTGAACTGTGGCATAAAAGGAGACTTTTCATTGATTTCCTTAGATCATTTAGATGTCCTTGCACTATCTTGTATACCAAGGATCAAATAACCAAATTTATTGAGAGAATTAGATGAAGGAATTTTTATTGGATACTCTTCACAAACTAAGGATTATTAGGTATATAATCTCAGAACTAGAGTAGTTGAGGAGTCAGCCAATGTGACCTTCAATGAGCACACACCTAGTGTTAAAGGTTCTGGTCCTGATTGCCTATTTGATCTTGATACAGTTACTAATTTTTTAACAAATCTTATGAAGATATTTCAAGATCTACATGTACCTTATCAACTTGAGATTCTGATCCAAGATTTGAGCTGAGAAGACCAAGTGTTCAAATTACTTAAGCTCAGTGGTAGCTAGCCCTGTAGTTTGACATCCTGTCAGCACAATCGTAACAAATTCTTTAGCTGATACGTCTGAGGTGCATATAAATTCCAGCATTGAGGCACAAAACTCAAATGAAGGATTTCCAATGTAGGAGGAGATGGTGGTGGTTATAGTGATCATGAATTTCTTGATGCTAATAACCACTTCGTAGAAGACAACATCAATGATGTAACACACTCATTGGATCAAGTTCTCTTGATAAGTGTGTTGATGTGGTAGATGACACTTAATCTCTAGATCTAAATTTCACTAATTTAGATATGTTCAACCAACTTGCTATGATTCCTAAATTGAGAATCCAAAGTCACATCCCACCATAAACATTATTGGAAATGTTGAGACAGGGTGAGAACTAGAGGACAAACCCATGACAAAAATGTTTGTCTTCACTCTTATTTCTGGTCCCATATTGCGCCTATGAAGATTGATGAGGCTTTGAAGGATGGAAGTTGGGTTGAAACATTATAGGAGGAGCTAATTCAATTCAAGAGACAAAAGGTGTGGAACTTATGTCCTCTTCCTCAAAGGAATACTACTATAGGTAACAAGTGGGTTTTTAAGAACAAGAAAGATGATAGAGGACTTGTCATCAAGAACAAGGCAAGACTAGTTGTTCAATGGTACACACAAGATGAAGGGATTGGCTACACTGATGTTTTTGCTCCTGTAGCAAGACATGAAGCTATTAGGATATTCCTAGCTTTTGCTGCATCTAAGGATTTCAAGGTCTACCAACTTGATGTCAAGTGTGCCTTCTTATATGGGATTATTGATGAAGAAGTGTATGTCAAACAACCACCTGGCTTTGTAGATCAGATCATCTTGATTATATCTGTAAGCTTGACAAAGCTCTCTATGGGTTGTATCAAGCTCCAAGGAAGTGGTATGAGACACTATCACAGTATCTCTATTAGCATGGATTCAAGATGGGTACTATTGATGGAACACTCTTCATCAAAGGAACAGGAAATGACTTGATGCTGGTTCAAGTTTTTGTAGATGACATTATTTTTGGTCAACTAATTTAAAGCTCTGTAAAGACTTTGAGAAGCTGATGAAGAATAGATTTGATTTTAGTGCTATAGGGGAACTTAATTTATTTCTAGGAATTCAAGTGAAGCAGGTTGACAATGGCATCTTGATAACCAGTCAAAGTATGTGCAAGACATATATACTAGATTTCAGCTAACTGAGTGTAAGGTTGCTAAGACACCCATAGCCAGAAACCACACTCTAGGACCTGATCTTGAGAGGGAGTGTGTTGATGAACATCTATACAAGGGTATGTATGGGTCTTTTATGTACCTCACAGCCAGCAGGTCTGATATCATGTTTGCTACATGTATTTGTGCAAGATATCAAGCTAACCCTAAGATGTCAAACTTGGTTGCTGTCAAGAGAATTCTCAGATATCTTAAAGGTGCTCCTAAATTAAGCCTTTGGTATCCAAAGAATTTTAACTTCAATCTGTATGCCTATACAGATAGTGACTATGTTGGCTGGAAAATGACTGCAAACTCTACATCTGGGGGATGTCAATTTCTTGGTGGAAGGAAAGTCTCATGGCAATTCAAGAAATAATCATGTGTGTATGCATCAACTATTGAAGCTAAATACATTACTGCTACAAGCTGTTGTTCTCAAGTGCTTTGGATTCAGAATCAAATGCTAGACTATAGATTCAACTTCAAAGAGACACCTATCCATGTATACGACAATAGTGCTATCTCCATCACGAAGAATCTTGTGCAGTACTCTAAGACAAATCACATTAACATCAGGTATCATTTGATAAGAGATAATTTTGAAAAGGGATTGATAAAACTAATCAATGTTAACACAAATAATGAATATGTTAATTTGTCACAAAAGCTTTTGAAGAGCAGAGATTTAAGTATCTTGTATCAGCTATTAGGATGATTAACTTGAGTAGATTTTCTTAAACTAAACTCAAGATTTTTTTTTATAATAGAGCTTGTCTACTGAACCAAGCAATGAAGGCCAAAGCTCTCCTCAGCCTATGGCAGACAAAGGCAAAAGAAAACTCACTGCTGAGGAGATTGAAGAAGAAAAAAGAGAGAGGAAGAGGAAGCTAAGGGGAGAGAGTTCTAATGGTTCCCTAGGATTTATGCAAGCTTCAATCAGGGCTGCCCCTATTCTAAACACTCAAGAAGATAACTAAGGGCAGCCAGACTCAATTATCTAGGGACCAGGAACAACAATGTTGATGAACTCATCTCTCTCCCCTTGGATGAGTTAAATGAACTGGCAGAAACAGAGCTGTCAAAGGAGAGAAAGGAAGCTGAGGATGCAGCCTTAAACATCAAACACAAAGAAGAATTAAGGAGGAAAAGGCTTTATAAGGACATTCCTATTCCCTCCCTAGTTCAGGAAAGTCCTGAGGAAGAGACTGTGGCTGTTGAACAACCTCAAGTAGTTGATAAAGAAGAAAGATTAAAGATGATCAACTACTTGAGTGCCACATGTCTCTATCAGGCACCAACACTTCTTCCCTTGCCATATGACTACATCTTATTTGAATATAACAAGCAGCTAGAAGAGAGAGCTAAAAGAGAAAAACAAGCTGCTAGAAAGAGGCAAAGGGAAGAGACTGCAAAATCAAGAGCCATCATCCAGAAAAGTCTAAAAAAGTCTACAGATAGGCAGAAGATGATGAGCTTCTTGAAGCTTTATGGGTTCTCCGGAAGGAGGCTTGGTCCCATGTCTCTATCTACAATGGATGAGCACATAAGGATGATCAAGGAGAAGATTAAAAAGGGAGAGCTTGTGGATCTTTATTCATCATCAAGTCAAGCTCAACCTGAAGTTGAGGTAAAGGTGGAACCTATAAAGAAAACACCACCTGCACCTAAAGCTACACAACAGCCAACTTCATCTTCTGACCCATAGTAAGGTTCTCCTCCCTCTCCTTCTGAACTTGGGAGAGAGTAGATCCCAACTGATAGGGAATCCACTAAAGAACCTGGTAGAGAAAACCAACCCTCTCAGTCAAAATCATCTGGGAGAAGAAAGAGGATGGCCAGAAGAAGATCTTCAAAGAATAAAACAAGAAATGCATCCTTCTCCCAACCTCAGGATGAGTCAGAACATACTGAGAAAGTGCATGTAGAGGGCTCTCAACCAACTCCCATCATAGTAGAGCCTCTCTCTGTTGGAAGACCAATTCTATTCTGGGCATTCTATGAAAACCTAGATAGATGGTATGTCACTAGAGATCAGGGAGAACAACATATCTACTTCACTAGTGACATGCTTGAACTCCCTCTGCATGATCTCTATGACATGAGAAGGTACTTCATGAGTCTGAAGAATCCTGATCTACTGATGAAGAAAGGAGTTCTGAAGATTCTCATGTGGACTATCCCAATCTGAAGACCTCTCTGTTTTGGTAGCATCAGCCTAGGGGGAGTTTGTAGGAACCTCTAAAGTTAAGAGGCTGATGCAACCAAAGGATCAATCAAAAGATGCCAAAACAACCAGGTCTTCCAACATGCACTAAGAAACAAAGAAGAACTAGCTTCGGAAGTTTTACACACTCAAGAAAAAATGCTAAGTGTAAAATCTTCCGAAGCCAATGTTCAGAAGAAACTACTGAGGAAACTTTACACTAAGTGTCAAGTCTTCCGAAGCCAAAGACTCAACTCTTCCAAAGGTTAAAGATGAAGTCTTCTGAAGCTCTCAAGACAAGGTCTTCTGAAGCTGAATAGAGATAAGAATGATTACTTTAGAAGAAAGAGAAAAAAAACACTTTTTCTGTCAACTTTATCATAAAGCAACCTCCTGTCCGCTCCATGCTCTGGTGGTTCACCAACTATCATAAGTTGGTGAAACCTCCATGCTTTATGATAAAGTAGATAAGGTTTTTGTCTGCAAGTTTCTATATTTGTTCCTGTTTCGCTTTTTGTAATAGGAAAGTCAGTGAGCTATGGCCGGTCATAGTCACTAGTCAAAAGGCAATCTGTCTTTTGACTTTAGGCTGATCTTGTTGTCTAGATTAGTCACATCCAACTGTCTTTTTACATAGTGACGATCGTAGGTTTAGTATAAAGACTCAAAGGTTCTTGTATTTCAAATATCAGTGCAAACACTTGTAATAGAACTGAAGAAGCAATATACTACTACCTTGAAAATTATTTTCTTATGTTCTTGCTCCTACTTTACTTGTGTTGTGCATTGTATCATCTGTTATAGTTCTCAGTTTCCTATTTGAACTGTTAATTGATATTAATATATCCTCCTAAGTGTGTTAACTAAGTGTTAAGAACCCTCTAATAGTCCGGCATAAGTATGCTGATGTGGTGGTTGATACTCAATCACTAGATCTAAATTTTACTAATTTAGATCTGTCAAATCAAATTGTTATGATTCCTTAACTGAGAATCCACAAATCCTATCCCACCACAAATATCATTGGAGATATTAAGACTAGGTTGAGAACAAAAGGACATACCTTTGATAAAAATGTTTGTCTGCACTCTTGTTTCTTGTCCCAGATTGAGCCAAAGAAAGTATATGAGGCTTTACAAGATGGAAGCTGGGTTAAAGCGATGCAGGAGGAGTTGCTTCAATTCAAAAGTCAAAATGTTTGAAACCAATATCATCTTCCTCCTAGGAAGATGCCAATAGGTCAAAGTGGGTTTTTAGGAATAAGAAGGATGATAGAGGACTTGTCATCATGAACAAGGCAAGACTAGTTATTCAAAGGTACATTCAAGAAGAAGGGTTTGACTACCCAAACATTTTTGCTCCTTTGGCAAGCCTTGAAGCTGTTAGGATATTTCTTACTTTTGCTACATCCTAAGATTTCAAGGTCAATCAAATTGATGTCAAGTGTACATATTTATATGGGGTGATAGATGAGTAAGTGAATGTTAAGCAACCACCTACCTTTGCAAAGCTATATCATCCTGATTATATCTGCAAGCTTGATAAAGCTCTTTATGGGCTGCATCAAGCTCCAAGGAAGTGGTATGAAACACTGTCACAGTACCTAGTCCAACATGGTTACAAGGGAGGTACTATTGATAGCGCACTCTTCATCAAAGGAATGGGGAATAACTTGATGCTTGTTCAAGTTTATGTAGATGACATCATCTTTGGGTTAGCTAGACAAAAGATCTACAAATAGTTTGAGAAGCTAATAAAGAATATATTTGAAATAAGGGCCATGGGGAAGTAGATTTATTTCTAGGAATTCAAGTGAAGCAGGTTGATAATGGCATCTTCATAAATTAGTCAAAGTATGTGCAAGACATACTAACCAGAATTCATTTGACTGGGTACAAGGTTACTATTACTTATATAGCCAGAAACCACTCCCTATGACCTGATCTTGAGGGGGAGTGTGTTGATGAAAATCTTTACAGGACTATGATTAGGTATCTTATGTACCTCACATCCAACAGGCCAGATATCAAGTTTGCCACATGCATATGTGCAAGATATCAAGCCAACCCCAAGATGTCACACCTGGTTGCTATTAAAAGGATTCTCAGATGTCTTGAAGGAGCTCCTAAATTAGGACTTTGGTATCCAAAGAATTTTGAATTCAATTTGTTTGATTATATAGATAGTGTTTATGGTGGCTACAACATGACTGCAAGGCTACATTAGGGGAATGCCACATTCTTGGTGGAAGGATAGTCTCATGGCAATGCAATACACAATCCTTTGTGTCTACATCAACTTTTGAGGTTGAATACATTGCTGCTACAAGCTGTTATGCTCAAGTGCTTTGGATTCAGAATCAGATGTTAGACTATGGATTTAACTTCAAGGAGACTTCTATCCATATAGACAACAATTGTGCTATTTATATCAAAGAAAATCTAGTGCAGCACTTAAAGGCAAAGCTCATCAACATCATGTTTCATATGATAAAAGATAATTTTGAAAAAGGATTGATAAAACTGGTCAAATTAACACAAATGCATAATATGCTGATCTGTTCATAAAATCTTTTGATGAATAGATATTTGAGCATTTTGTATCACCTATTAGGATTATTAACTTTGAGTAGATTTCTTAAATTAATTTCAAGATTGTTTTTCAAATATGTGTGCCTTTAAAGTTGTCAAATTCTCACTCATACAAGCCTTGTTTACCTTGGAAGAAAAAATTTTAAAATGATATTCCTTAGAATTCTAAGAATTGAAGATGTATTTTCTTTCAGAAGACATTAAATTGACTTCAAAAGAAAGTTATTGTCTTCAAAACTAATAACTACTTACTAAGGGATTTAACTTCGAAAGAAATTCTCATATATCTTCCGATACTTAAATGTGCCTCTAACTACTTATATGTTTTGAAGGACAATTTTCTTCCGAAAGCAATTAAGACTTGAAAGCTTTATTCATCTTATGTATAAAACTTCTGAAGTTTAATATCTTCCAAAACCAAATATGCCTCAGAAGCAAACTTAAGTACTTTTTCTTTCGAAGCAATTCTTGTCAAAGTAAGGAATATCTTCCGAAGTCAAATCGGCTTCGAAAGTTTTCTCAAAACTTTCAAAGACATATTACCTTCGGAAGATTTTCTACTTCCAAGATAACTACCTTTTCGGCACTTTTTCAGAGGTGGGACTTACATCCGGATTTCAAAGTTTATCTTTTGCAATAACTTTGTCTCAAATCGAAGATATAAATACCTTTTCAACGGGTCTCCCTCTCACTTTTTCCTCTTCATCTGCATAACTTCTAGCCCTAAATAACCCACAAACCCTTATTGTTCTTTGTTTTCTTCTTGCTAAAGATCATCTACAAACTTCTATACACCTACACAGGAAACAGAACCAGGTTGCTCTGTTGTTGTCTGAGAAAGATCTTGGTTTCTCAAATGTTTTCCATTTTCTATGTCAATCATCATACCTCACTGCACTCATAATAGACCCCACTTCTGGTGTTCTAGAGGACCTGCCAAGAGGTCATCTTGGATGGTGAGAAGGCACAGTCTGCATCAGTACAGTGGAAGACTATTTTCATCACCCCAGCCATCATCAACACTCATCTTAGGCTGGATGATGAAGAGGTAAACTTTCCTTCCCTAAAGAAGCTATCATGGATCATTCAGGCAGATGTGCTATGAAGGGGACTATTTAGTTAAGACCTTCAAGAAGGGTAAGGTCTCTTTCCAATGGAAGTACCTCCTCCATGTAATAATCCACTCTTTATCAATCAAATAAGGAGGATGAGATCAAATTCCATAGGACTTATCCTATATAGTCCATGGGATGGTCCAGGGGGTTAAGTTTTAGTACTCTCAGTTTGTTTAAACAAACTTGCTTGCTAACTTAGACTACTTAGAGTATTACATGTTCCCTAGATATGTCCAGCACATGCTCAACTATGAACTGGGCTCACAGTTGAGGGGAAACGGTAACACTCTTAATTAGGATAGATGAAGCCTGACATCTTCAAAATCATAAGAAAAATCACTATTGGTTTCACAGGGGTAGAAACAGCCCTTGTCCCAAAAATGTTAGAGCTCCCTGCTCAAGCTGACAACTTGGCAACATAAACCAATGTTGAACCCACACGTTCTTCCTCTTCAAACCCTAACAGCCTAAAATAACATCACCTACTATAGAAAATCCAAATAAACCCCTTCTTAGTCTATTCAGATTGAGTAGTCTCCCATACACTCTCCCATGCAGGTGACATGGAACCAAGAGCTCGTATTTCCCCTAAGGAGCAAATCACTCGCATCATTTTATTAATCAGTGTTGAGGTTCATCACACTCAGCCTGATGAGCTCATTACCCAAGCTGCAAGCCTTCACTCTGAGTCTCAAAACTAAGGTGAACAACCTTCAGGGGATAGTTACTATCCCCAGCCTTTAGACTTAAACCAACCAATCCCTGTCCTTAAATTCTGTGATGATAAGGATATGGGATTCAGTGAGTACCATGAGTCTCTCTTCTCCTCCCTTACCCAAAGAAAGATGAGTGCTCCTTAAACCCTAATATCTAGCCCACATCATCCAACCACAACTATGGTGGACCTTTATGAACATGCTTAGGGGGTCCATATGGAAGAAAGTGATTACATCACTAAGATCTCAACCATGGCAACCTAGCCACTTGACACTTCTCATTAAGCTGTCATTAAGCAGGGGAAATCAAGAGTCAAAGAAACAGTATCTCATGGTGAGGGAGATGACTTCAGTTATGTTCTCTCATCCCCCATGATTCTTCTTATTAAGATGAGGGGAGTCTGCAACAAAGGGTGCAAACACTATCAAAACCCTATAAGGTTAGTCACCTGGAATCTCAGGTGGCAGCCTTACAAAGGCAGGTCCTTAATCAACAACTTAAGATCACCAATATTAAGGGCAAGTTAGCTGAGAGGCCTGCCAGGCATGTTCAATCAGGTCCACAAGAACCTATTGATATGGTGGATTTAACCGCTAGCTCACCTATGGAGGTGGGTGATGCTATCAAAAAGGGGGAGAGTGTCTTAACTACAATCCCAGAACCTGTGAGCACTACCTAGAGTATGGACATTGAGGACTCACCATCCTTACTTTCATTTATCCACACTCAACAACCTCCTCAGCCCACATCAATATGGATGCCTTAATTCAAAGTCTATTTAGGGAGGGTTTAAGCAGGACAGTTGAAGGGTGATCAATGTAATAGTTTAACAATGAGGAGAGACCTAGAACACTTAGTAGATCAAATAAGGAACCGGTTAGGATGAAACTATGAACACCAGTAACAAGAACAATAAACTACAGCTAGCCATACTTTGAAGGCCAACAGGAAATACTAATCTAGACAACACGATCAATGTAGAGTCAAAAAGGCAGATTGTCTTTTTGACTAGCGACTACAGTAACAAAAAATATAAAAGTACATAGTTGGAAAGTTACGAAGTCAACACCTTAATATATTGTTAACAAAATCATGGACTTTCCACTAAACCATGCTAGTTGGTGAGTATTCAAAAATGGTAGCGAAAGGTGATTCAGCTTTTGTCAAAAGTAAGTCAGAGAAAGCATGTCTTCTTTGTCTTAGGAAGAAATCAGTCCTTGGCTTCAGAAGACTTTGTCTTTAAAGCTTCGGAAGACTTCATCATTTGCCTATGGAAGAATTGGTCTTTTGGCTTTGGAAGATTTGATACTTAGCATAATTCATTGAGTTATATCAAGTCTTCTAAAGTACTTTCCTAGTACTTCATATGTACATGCTGAGAGCTCTTTGATTTTTTTTAGTTGCATCAGCCTTTAAGTGTATTCCTTAGAAACTCCCCTAGGATGATGCTATCAGAACTGAAGAGACCTTTGAGTCTTGATATTCATCTGTTGATAGTCCTCATCAAAATCAAGACCATTCCTTTCATCATTGTTTGGTCAGGATTCCTCAGATGCTCAAAGTATCTCTTTATGTCATTGAGATCATGTAGATGGAGATCAAGAATGTTTTGCCAGATCTACATGTCTTTACCTCGTTGATCTCTAGTGACATACCATCTGTCTGGATTAGTAGCAAACACCCAAGACAAGATGTTATGACAATCTTGAGGTGAAGAGGTGGATGCCTTGGACTTCTTCTTATTCTACATCCTCATTCCAGCCAGTTCATTTAGTTCATCCAAGGGGAAAAGATGAGTTCATCAATACTATAGTTTGTAGACCTTAGATAGTTCAATATGGCTGCCCTTAACTCATCATTTTGAGTGCTTGGCCTGGGGGTAGCCCTGATTGTAGCTTCCATGAAGCTAGGGGTCCTACTTTATTCTTTCCCTTTGCCTTACCTCTCGTGTCTTTCTTATCCTCCTTAATCTCCTTAAAGACCATCTTTCTCTTCCTTTTATTAATCCCTAGCCTATGTGACTCAGGGTGGAGATGGCGTTGGCCTTCATTGCTTGGTGTTGCACTTGAGCTCTAGCTAGAGAGAGGCTATAAGACACCTTCACAAGTTGGTGCTTCACTAAGGGTAATGGGTGTTGAAGCAGTTCTTGTCTTAAGGCTCACATGCTCAACTACTGGGCCTTCAGCTAAGATTTTCCCTTCGAAGCTAATCTTATGGTCCAACTCAGCATCCAATTGACCAATATTCGTACCTGCTAGCCTCTGTCTATATAATTTGTATCTCAGCTTGAACTTTTTAAGCACCCTATCTTGAATCCTATCAGCTAACATGCGGCTTGCCCCTTTTGACTCAGGTTGGCAAGTGGGAGGTCAACTAAATAGGTGCTCTCATAGTATCTCAGGTTGTAGTAGTTGAAGATTTTTTTTTCCTGAGACCTAGAGATTATCAGAGCTCTTGTTTTAACATCATACCTCCATCCTACTCTTGGATTCTTAGTAGGGTGAGATGGAGTGGCATTGCCCTTGGTATACTTCCTTAAACAAGCTTTGAATGAGTGAGTCCAGATCAATATGGACCTGAGGAGGTTGTTGAGTATGCAAAACTACAAGGGTGATGAGTCCTCCATATGCATACTGTGGGAGGAACTCTCACGTTCTGTGATTGTAGGTAGGACTTCCTCCCCCTTTTTGGTAGCATCATCCTCTTGCATAAGTGAGCTAAGGGTTAGGCCCCACATCCATAGGTTCTTGTGGGCCTAGTTGAGTCCTCTTGATGGGTTTCTCAACTAACTTGCCTTTGCGATCAGTGATCTCAAGTTGCTGGTCATTGACCCATCTTTGTAAGGTAACCACCTGAGATTCCAGGTGACTCACCTTTGAAACTAAATAGGTGCATGTTTTTGATAGTTTTTGCACTTTAGTTGCATACTCCTCTCATCTTCATCAAAAGAATCATGGGGGGATGAGAGAATCGGACCAAGGTCTTCTTCCTCATCACCAACATGGAGTTCTTGGCTGCTGGATTTCCTCTGTACCATGACAGCTTCAAGAGAAGTGTCAATGGATTGGGTTGCCATGGTTGAATTCTTAATGATGTAATCACTTGCAAAAGTGAGGGCCTCTTTCATATGGACTTCCTGAACATGTTCAGGGAGGTCCATCTCAGTTTGAGTTGGAAGATGTGGGCTGAATATAGGTGATTCAGGAGCACTCATCTCTCCTTGAGTAGGGGTGTAGAAGATTGACTCATGGTACTCACTGAAACTCATATCTTCATCATCATAGAATCCAAGGTTTGGGATTGGTTGGTTGAGATCCAAAGGCTGGGGATGATAACTTTCCCCTGAAGGTTAATTATTAGAGTTTTGAGACTCTGAGTGAAGGCTTAAGGCTAGTGTTGTGAGCTCATCAGGCTGAGCATGAAAAACCTCATCACTGATCTAAAAAATGATGGGAGTGGTCTACTCCTCATAAGAAGTAGGAGCTCTAGTGTCCACTTCATCCTTCATTGGTGGTGATATCGGGGCTTGCTCAACCTGACTAGACTGAGCAGGGGTTCGTTTGGATTTTCTTTGGTAGGTGATGGTGATTTGTGGCTGTGAGGGTGATGAAGATGTAGAAGGTGTGGGTTCAAGATTGTCTTGTGTTTCCAAGTTGTCACCTTAAGCAACAAGCTCTAACATTTTTAGGACCAGGGCTGTTTCTACCCTGAGAAGCCAACAGTTGACTTTCTCATTGTCTGGAAGATGTTGGGCTTCATCCGTCCAGTTTAAGAGTTTTACATGTTCCCCTTAGCTGTGATCCAAGTTCACAATAAAGAATGTGTTAAACATATCTAGGGAACATGTAATACTCTAACGAGACCAAGTTAGCAAGTAAGTTTGTACAAACATATTAAGAGTACCTAAACTTGACCCTTGAACTATTCTATGGACTATGTAGGATAAGTCCTCAAGAATTTGGTCCCCCTCCATGTTTGTTGGACAAAGAATGGATGACCACATGGAGAGGTACTTCCATTGGGAGGAAACCTTACGCTTTTTGAAGATTCTTACTGAGTAGTCCCCTTTATAGTCCATCTACCGAATGAGTTGTTTGCAGCAGATTTAGGGAAGGACAATTCGCCTTCTTCACCATCTAGTCTTAGATGAGTGTTGATAGTGCCTTCCCACCATCCAAGATGACCTCTTGGCAGATCTTCCAGAACTCTAAAAGTTTATCTTCATACAAAGGTGGGTCAATGGTAAGTGCGGTGAGGTAGTTTGAAAGAGACAAGAAACGACAAATGTTTGAGAAACCTGGATCTTTCTCAGATGATAATAGAGCAACTTGGTTTTGTTGCCTGTGTAACAGTATGGAAAAATCAGGTTGATTTCGGGGATCAGGGTTGGCCATTTTTAGGTAGCTTAGAAGTGAAGGAAGATAAGAAAAAACACGGTTTGTGGGTGAATTTAGGTTATGAACTTTTGTAGATGAAGAAGAAAATGAAAAAGGGGGAACCGTTAAAGTTATATTAATATTGATTGGATTAAAATGGTAGTTTTCTTGGAAGTCAAAAATATTTCGAATGTAATTTGTCTTCGGTAGTTTTGAGAAAACTTCCGAAGCCAATTTGGCTTTTATTCCTTAGACTTTCAAGAATTTTGCTTCGAAAGAAAATACTTTGAGTATTTTTACTTCTTAGATAATTTTGTTTCAGAAGATATCAAATATCAGAAAGTTATTCAAAGAGAGAATAAAGCTTCGAGACTTAATTGTTTTCAAAAAAAATAGTCCTTGAACACATATAAGTACTTCGTGACAAATATAAGCTTTGGAAGACATAACAGAATTTCTTTCGAAGGTATATTTCTCAAGTAGTTATTTGTTGTTTTGAAATGATTCTCTTCCGAATACAACTTGATGTCTTCTGAAAGAAAATATATCAAAATTCTCAAAATTCTAAGGATATCAATTTTGAAAAGTTTCTTCAAAGTAAATTAGGCTTATATGGTGATGATATTGACGAGAGGTTCTGATGCACCATCACCAGCTGGTGCCTCACTGAGGGTATGGGGTGCTGGAGGAAGATGTGTCTCAAGGTTCACAGTTTCAGCCTCTGGGCCTTCAGTCAAGGCTTTCCCTTTGAAGCTATCGTAGGGTCCACCTCAACATCCAGTTGACGAAAGGTTCCACTGCTAGCCTCTATCTATATAGTGCTGATCTCCTTTTGAATTCTTCCAGCACCCAATCTGAATTTTACTGGTGCTAGTCTGGAAGCTTGTCTGTTATTGCTTGGTTGACAAGTGCCCCAGATCTACCAGATTTATACACCGTCATAGAAACTTAGGTTTGAAATGTTTAAGATTTCTAGTTGAACCTGAGCTCTAGAGAGTACAAGAGCTTTCCTTTCACTGTCATACCCCAACCCTAGATTGGGTTCTCAGAAGGGGCAGACATTGCTCTTGGTATTCCCTCCTCAAACAGTTGTTGTATTAACAAATGTAGATCACTGTCTAGAGGAGGTTGCTGAGTATGGACAACTACAAGAGAGGATGGTGAGTCATCTATGTCCATACTCTTAGAGGAACTCCCAGGTTCTGTGATTGTTAGGATTTTCTCTCCCCTTTTTGGTAGCATCACCCTCTTGCATAGATGAGCTAAGAATTGATCCATGACATCCACATGTTCTGTGGACCTGGATGAGTTGATCTCATTGGTCTCTCAGCGAGCTTACTCTTGAGATCGGTGATCTCAAGTTGCTGGTCATTGACCCTTTTCTGCAAGATATTCACCTGAGATTCTAGGTGAGCTATCTTTGACACAAAGTAGGTGCACATATTTGAAAGTTTGTGCACCTTTTGTTGCAGACTCCCTCATCTTCAGATGAAGAATCATGGGGGATGAGAGGATTGGACCTGAGTCTTCTCCCTCATCACCGCATAGGTTTGTGGTTGCTAGATTTCCCCTGCCCAATGACATTTTCAGAGAAGTGTCAAGAGGATGGTGGCCATGGTAGAGGTCCTAGTGATGTTATCACTGGCAACAGTGATAGCCTTGCCATATGGATCTCCTGGACAAACTGATGGATCTCCTGGACAATCTGAAGATCCACCTCAGTTTGGGGCTTCTGATGTAGGCTAGAGATGGGTGAGGAGGAGCACTCATCACTCCTGAGTGTGGGAAGAGAGGAGAGCTCATGGTACTCACTGAAACCCAAATCTTCATCAGAGTAGAAGTCAAGTCTAGGAAGTGGTTGATTTAAATCAAGAGGCTGGGGATGGTAACTTTCCCCTGAAGGTTGATCACTAGAGTGTTGAGAGTCAGAGTGATGGCTTAAGGCTGTTTGAGAGGGTGTGAGCTCATCAGGCTGAGCATGAGGAACCTCAGCACTGATAGTTACAAAGATGGGAGTGGTTTGCTCCTCAGGGGAAGTTGGAGCTCTAGTGTCCACTTCCTCCTGTGTGGGTTGTGATATGGGGGCCTGCATATGCTTAATAGCAGGTGCAGGGGTTCGTTTGGATTTTCTTTGGTAAGTGAGGGTAATGGTAGGCCTTGATGGTGGTTGAGAGGTAGAGGGTGTTGTTCATCACTAGCTGGTGCTGCTAGGATGTCACCCTGAGCAATGAGCTCAAACATTTTTAGGACAAGGGTGTTTCTACCCCTAAGAACCCAAACAGTTGGCTTTTTTCAATATTTTGAAAATGTCGGGCCTCATATGTGCAAGTTTAAGAACATTACCTATTCCCCTCAACTGTGGTCCCATTTCACAGTTGAGAATGTGTTGAACATACCAGGGAAACATGTAATATTCTAGGGAGTCAAATTTGCAAGTAAATTTGTGAAAACAAACTGAGAATACCTGAATTTGACCCCATGAACCATCCCATGGACAATGAAGGAGAGGTCTTCAGGAATCTGGTCCCATCCTCCATGTTTGTTAGACAAACTGTGGATGACAACATAGAGGAGGTACATCCACTGGTATGAGACCTTCCCCTTCCTGAAGGTCTTGACTGTGAAGTCACCTTCATATCCCATCTGCTCAAAGGAATGGTTGACAGTAGCTTTTGGGAAGGACATTTCACCTTCTTCATCATCCAGCTAAAGATGGGTGTTGATGATGGCTCGAGTGATGAACAGTGTCCTCCCCTGCACTGTGGCAGACAGTGCCTTCTCCCCGTCCATGGTAACCTCTTGACATGTCCGCCAGAACTCAAGCAATTGATCCTCAAAGAGAGGAGGATCGATTGTAAGGGAGGTGTAGTAATGAGACAAAGAAAGAAACCTACAAACGTCTAAAAGCTTGGATCCTTCTCAGGGTCTAACAGAGCAACTTGGTTGTGTTGCCTATGCAGGTGCATGGAGAAATCTGGGTCGTTACGACGATCAGGGTTGGCCATTTGGAAGCTTTGTAGTGAAGGAAGGTAGAAGAGATGAAATTTGGGGTAACTTAGGTTAAAAATCAATGAGAGGGTGAAATGAAAGAGAACCGTTTGGAAAGATATACACTAGATTTGAGACAAAGTTAATTGAAAAAATAAACTTTGAAATCCGGATGTGGGTCCTACTTTCAAAAAAGCGCCCAAAAAGTTAGTTTTCTTGAAAGTAGAAAATAACTTCCGAAGACAATTGTGGCTTCGGAAGCTTTGAAACAAAGCTTCCAAAGGTAAATTATGCTTCGGAAGATATCCCCAAGAATTTGAAACTTTTGACTTCGGAAGAAATGAGTAAGTCTTCCGAGACTAAATTGCTTTCGGAAGAAATTTGTTCTTAAAATACATTAAATTGTTTATAAGAGACTTACGCTTCGGAAGATACTTCAAGAATTTCTTCCGAAGGTAAATCTGAGATAAACAAGTTGAAGGAATTTTAGGACATAAATTTCTTCCGAAGACAATTTCACTTCTTTCGAAAGTAAAATTTTATTATCATTCTAAGGAATATCAGTTTAAAATTTTATTTTCTTCCAAAGAGAACAGGGCTTATGAGGTGAGCTAATAGACAACTTAGGACACATAATTTTTAGGAGAAAATTTTGATTAAGTTATTTCAAAAAATCTATTCAAAGTTAATCATCCCAATAGCTGATACAAGATATTTAAATCTCTGTTCATCAAAAGCTTTGTGAACAGATCAGCATATTGTTCATTTATGTTAACTTTGATTAGTTTTATCAAGCCCTTTTAAAAGTTATCCCTAATCAAATGATACCTGATGTTGATGTGTTTGGTCCTTCAGTGCTGCACAGGATTCTCTATAACAGAGATAGCACTGTTGTTGTCTATGTGGATGGGAGTCTCCTTGAAGTTGAATCCATAGTCAAGCATCTGATTTTGAATCCAAAGCACTTGAGCACAGCAGCTTGCAGTAGCAATGTATTCAGCTTCAACAGTTGATGCAGA
The DNA here is from genome assembly GCA_025506505.1 of Flaveria sonorensis. Taxonomy (NCBI): domain Eukaryota; kingdom Viridiplantae; phylum Streptophyta; class Magnoliopsida; order Asterales; family Asteraceae; genus Flaveria; species Flaveria sonorensis. The sequence goes on along the minus strand of CM046440.1, from coordinate 47,420,971 downwards.
CACAGGATTATTTCTTGCATTGCCAAGAGCCTATCCTTCCACCAAGAAACTGACACCCCCCAGATGTGGACTTTGCAGTCATGTTGCGGCCACCATAGTCACTATCTGTATAAGCATACAGATTAAAGTCTGAATTCTTTGGATACCAAAGGCCTAGATTTAGATCACCTTTGAGATATCTAAGAATCCTTTTGACAGTGATTAGGTGTGACATCTTAGGGTTTGCTTGATATCTTGCACATATGCATATGGCAAACATGATATCAGGCCTGCTAGTAGTAAGATACATAAGTGACCCAATCATAGCCCTCTAGAGATGTTCATCACACTCCCCCTCAAGGTCAAGACCAAGGGAATGGTTTCTGGCTATGGGTGTCTTAGCAACTTTACAATCAGTCATCTTGAACCTTGTAAGTATGTCCTGTACATACTTTGACTGACTAATGAAGATGCCATCTTCAACCTGCTTCACTTGAATTCCTAGAAAGAAATTAAGTTCCCCCATGGCACTCATTTCAAATCTATTCTTCATCAGCATCTCAAAGTCTTTGCAGAGCTTTGGATTAGTTGAACCAAAGATGATGTCATCTACATATATCTGAACTAGCAATGTGTCATTCCCTGTATCTTTGATGAAGAGAGTCCCATCAATAGTACCTCTTTTGTATCCATGATTGTTGAGGTATGTTGATAGAGTCTCATACCACTTTCTTGGAGCTTGATGTAGTCCATAAAGGGCTTTATCAAGCTTGCAGACATAATCAGGATGATCTGGGTCTGCAAAGCCAGTGGTTGTTTAATATAAACTTATTCATCAATCACCCCATAAAGAAAGGCACACTTCACATCAAGCTGGTAGACCTTGAAATCCTTGGATGCAGCATAAGCCAGGAATATCCTTATAGCTTCAAGTCTTGCTACAGGAGCAAAGACATCAGTGTAGTCAATTCTTCTTCTTCTTGAGTGTATCCTTGGACAACTATTCTTGCCTTGTTCTTGATGATAATCCCTCTATCATCTTTCTTATTCCTAAGCACCCACTTGGTACCTATAACAGTCTTCCCTTGAGGAAGAGGACATAAGTTCCAAACCTCTGTCTTTTGATTTGAAGCAATTCTTCTTGCATTGCTTCAATCCAGCTTCCATCCTTTAGAGCCTCATCAACTTTCTTTGCTCAATTTGGGATAAGAAACAAGAATGTAGACAAACATGACTGTCATGAGTTTGTGCTCTTGTTCTCACCCCTGAGTCAACATTTCCAATGATATTTGTGGTGGGATGTGACTTGTGGATCCTGAGTTGAGGGATCACAGCAAGTTGGTTGGACAGATCAAGATTAGAGAAATTTTGATTTGACAAAGAAGAGTCCCCCACCACATCAGCACACTTATCAAGAGTAACTTGATCCAATGAGTGTGTGACATCATTGATGTTGTCTTCAATGGAGTGGTTATCAGCATCAAGAATTCTTGATCACTGTCACCACCATCCATTCCTCCTGCATTGGAGGTTCCTTCACCTGAATTTTGAGCCTCTGAACTGGACTTTGAGCGTAATTCAGTTGAATCAGTAGTATTTGTCATGCTTGTGCTGATTGGAGCCTCAATGACAGGGTTAGTCACCCTTGGAGCTGAAGTGGTCTTCTTGTTTTGGTCTTCTCAGCTCAAATATCCAATCCGGACCAGAACCATTCACAAAGGGTGTGTGTTCATTGAAAGTCACATTGGCTGACTCTTCAATGATTCTAGTTCTGATATTGTATACTCTATAAGCCTTGGCTTGAGAGGAGTATCCAACAAAGTGTCCATCATCTGATTTCTCAGCAAACTTAGCTATTTGATCTTTGGTATTTAAGATGGTGCAAGGACATCCAAATGTTTTGAGAAAACCAATAAATGGTCTCGTTTTATGCCACAGTTCATAAGGAGTCTTACCATGTGTCTTAACTGCTAAAACTCTGTTCTGCACATAGCAGGCTGTGTTGACAGCCTCTGCCCAGAAGGTTATGGGCAGCTTAGAGTCAGACAACATAGTTCTTACAGCTTCAATAAGTGTCCTGTTTCTCTCTTTCAGCAACACCATTTTGCTGAGGAGTCCTGGGAGCACTATATTGTCTTGAAATACCCTTCTCATTACAAAATGTATCAATTTTTTAAATTTGGTTCCCTGATCACATCTTATGATTTTGACCTTGTGATCAGATTGATTCTCAATTTTCAGAATGAAATTCTTCAAGATTTCAGAGTTTCATCCTTAGTTCTAAGGAAAACACCCAAGTGAATCTTGTGAAATCATCTGTGATCACTAAACAGTATGAGGTCCTTCCTAGACTCATTACACTGGTGGGGCCAAACAGATCCATATGTAACAAGTGTGGGGAGTAGTGATAGAGTTTATTTCCTTTGGCTTGTGAGACCCTTTGTGTTGCTTCCCTTTCAGGCATGCAACATAGTGGTCATCACTTATAAACTCTTTCTTTGGTATTCCAGTTACCAAATCATTCTTAATCAGTTTATTCATGTTTTTAAAGTTTACAAGGCACATTCTCTTATGCCAAAGAAAAGACTCATCACTATTTGCTTTAGATAGAAAGCAAGAAACCTCTACAGATGGAGATGCTTCCTGCAAGTCCATCTTGTACATGTTTCCTTTCCTGGGGGCTCTAAGCAAAATATACTCAGGAGGAATGTCAACCCCAGGCTTGAGAACAATGCACTCATGCTCAGTAAAGAGCATATGATGTTTTTTGGTCACAAAATTGGGACACACTCAGAAGATTGTATCCAAGCTCTTTGACAAAGTTTACCTTCTCAATACTAAGCTTACCATTTGTAACCTTGCCCCTGCCAGTAATATACCCTCCTGCATCTCCCCCAAAAGCAACTGGTCCTCCATCAATCCTTTCAAAGCTTTAAAGCAAGGACTCATTGCCAGTCATGTGCCTGGAGTAGCCACTATCAACATTCCAGATATTTTTGTTGGTCTGTAGCTGTCCCTGCACAAAAGAGATGATTTAGTTACATTTGGAAACCCAAGCCTCATTGGTCTTGGGCTTATTAGAATGAGTTAAAGGCAATAAAACAGTAATAGATCCTATGTTCAGGTTTTGGGGATCATTTGCTGTTTCTGATGATGAACTTTTAGCACATGGTCTTCCTTCATCTTCCACACCACCTTTGAAAGATTGGGCTTGACCTTCAATGCTTCGGAAGCTTTTGTGGCTTCGAAAGCTTTGGAGACTGATCCTTTGGATGATCTTGCTTTCACTGTAGCAGGCCTCAGTACTTCGAAAGCATTCCTTTCTTCCGAGACCAATTTTCCATCTTAAGGCAATGGTTCATTTGCCTTTTTCTTTATTTTGGAGCTTCCGAAGGAAACAGATTTTCCTTCTGAAGCTGTTTGTTTCTTCTTCCTCTCAGAAGTTTTCTTCTTGACATAACACAGTCTATATCTTTTCTTCTGAGAGCCTTCTTTTCCAAAGAAGACTGAGCTTGAACACTTTCCTTTTCCTCTTTCACCTTTTCAGATGATGCAGCAGGCTTCTTAGGGTAAAGCTTGCTTTTAGAAATAGATGGTTCGGGCTGTGTAGCAGTGACACACAGCTGATCAATCTTCTTGTTGTTGCTGGAATGAGTTGAAGCTGAAGTAGAACCCTTGGTACTAGAATTCTTGGCAGGATCTTCAGCTTTTATCACCTTGAACCCTGCAGAGACAAATACTTGTTTCTGTTTGGGATCAAAGGTGGTCTTGACCTCTTGAGCTTTTCTTGATCTTCTCTTTGCTCTTCTGATCAAGTTCTTCCTTTTGTTTTGCTCAAACCAGCTCTTTTTCCTCCTTAGGAGCATGGTGACCCTTTTTGGATTTACTCTCTTCACTCACCTCAGAGTCATCCCTCACCTTCTCCTCTTCATCCTCTTCATCACTGGGGTCTATGGATGGAAGCTCATCTTGATCAGTTCCATACCTTGGAGATCTAACAGATAGTAGAGAGTGTGGAGGAGCTATCTCACTAGATCCCAGTCCCTGCTGTTTTGATAGCACACTTTTGCATGCAGAGATGAGGATATCATGTTCTTGAAGGTTTCCTCTTCAAGAACACATTTTTCTGCCCTGGTTTGCTGATCACAAGCTCAGCCTGGCATTCAGTCAACTTGGTAATGAGATCCTTAATTTGAGTCCTGTAGTTTGTTGCTCATGTTTAAGAGTTGAAACTGTTTTCTCTAGATCTTCTATTTTAAGTTTTAGTCATTTTTAGCCCTTTTAAAATCAGCTTTTAAAATATTCAAAGACTCAATATCAGATCTCATTTCCAAGTTGTAGGACCTGTATTTATTTACTTTAGCAATACATTCAGGAGAGCAAAGATGTTTAAGTACCTTGGCTTCATTGTGATTAGCCATGAGTGCTTGGTTTGGAGATGCATCTTCAGCTTGAAAGCTCCAGTCAAAGCCTCCTTCTTTAACAGCAACTGTGGCTTGCTGTCTTGGCTTCTCATTCTGGTTCCCTATCCTTCAGTGTAGTTTGGCCTGGATGAAGCCACCATTTGACTTAGGTGCCTTGCATTCTCTAGCAAAGTGTCCCATCTGTTACAGTTGTAACACTTGACTTTGCTCTTGTCCAGCCCAAACTTGCCACTGGCAGCATTGCTAGAAAACCTTCTTCCAGTCCTCCTATAGAACTTCTGGGCTCTGTGAGTAAGAAGAGCCATTTGCTGGACTATCTCCATGTACTCCAGATCATCTGGATGGATGCAGTCCAGGTCTTCAAGAGTGAAAAGAAAGTTACATGTACTTTCATCAGTGGAGACAAAAGCTTGAGAAGAACTTGTCTCTTGGAAGGGACTTCCTTGGATGTAACTCTCTCTGGGTGTCTTATAGAAGGTGATGAAAGGACCCTTTTGTGAAGTCTCAGGGTAGCAGATGAGATGATGCTATGGTTCTCTGCTATCCCTTTCAACCACATGAAGGGCTGAACTCTGGTGAGTGTGGAGCTACCAGATGAATTTTGCATATTCATCTCCATCTGGTATCCACTGAGTATCCCATACAACTCAGTGAGAGTAAGGGTCTTGAGGTTTTGAGTCCTCTTAATGACCACACAGTAGTGTGTCCATTGTCTTGGAAGAGAGGACATGAACTTCCTAATAATATCCCTGTTCTCAATAGTTACCCCAACATCAGCCAGAGTATCCACAATCTCAACATACCTGAAGTGTTATTGAGTCATGGTTTCACCTATCTTGAAGGTGAAATTTACAAACTGCTGCTTTAGGAGATCCTTCTTGTTCTCCTTGGCTTCATTTGAACCCTCATACATCAGTTTCAGTGCATTCTATAGTTGTTTAGCGGTCTTGCACTTCTTGAAACCTCTGTGGGAGTTTGGAAGAGCAGTTTGAAGGGCTGTCATGGCTTTCTGATCAATGTCAATTCTTTTCCAGACTTCATCAGAAAAGTCAGCCCTCTCCTTTGGTATCATGCCACCACCAGCAGCAGCTGAAGAGGTGCATGGTACATGAGGTCCATCTACAACAGACTCCCACATCCTGGAATCTTGAGACTTGATAAAGCCTTCCATTCTTTGACACCAAGTGTCAAAATCCTCAGGAGTGATCGTGGGGACTTTTTCATTGTTCCAGTTTCCATGTCAACTTTGGAGATAGCTGCCATTTGAAGAGTTAAGTGATATGATTTACTAAGAGGTTTTGAAGATGGTGAGATCTTGCAAACAAGAGCCTGGAATGCTCTGATACTAAATGCAGGACCGTTAGAGGGTTCTTAACACTTAGTTAAGACACTTAGGAGGATATATTAATATCACTTAACAGTTCAAATAGGAAACTGAGAACTTTAATAGATGATACAATGCACAACACAAGTAAAGTAAGAGCAAGAACACAAGAAAATAATTTTCAAGGTAGTAGTATATTGCTTCTTCAGTTCTATTACAAGTGTTTGCACTGATATTTGAAATACAAGAACCTTTGACTATTTATACTAAATCTACAATCGTCAATATGCAAAAAGATAGTTAGATGTGACTAATCTAGACAACAAGATCAGCCTAAAGTCAAAAGACAGATTGCCTTTTGACTAGTGACTATGACAGGCCATAGCTCACTAACTTTCCTATTACAAAAAGCCAAACAGGAACAAATATAGAAACTTGCAGACAAAGACCTTATCTACATTATCATAAAGCATGAAGGTTTCACCAACTTATGATAGTTGGTGAACCACCAGAGCATGCAGCGGACAGGAGGTTGCTTTATGATAAAGTTGACAGAAAAAAGTGTTTTTTTTCTCTTTCTTCTAAAGTAATCAGTCTTATCTTTATTCAGCTTCGGAAGACTTTGTCTTGAGAGCTTCGGAAGACTTCATCTTTAACCTTCGAAAGAGTTGAGTCTTTGGCTTCGGAAGACTTGACACTTAGTGTAAAGTTTCCTCAGTAGTTTCTTCTGAACAATGGCTTCGGAAGATTTTACACTTAGCATTTTTTCTTGAGTGTGTAAAACTTTCGAAGCTAGTTCTTCTTTGTTCCTTAGTGCATGTTGGAAGACCTGGTTGTTTTGGCATCTTTTGATTGATCCTTGGTTGCATCAGCCTCTTAACCTCAGAGGTTCCTATAACTTATCAAGTGTAACTTGACCCAAAGAGTGTGGGACATCATTGATGTTGTCTTCAGTGGAGTGGTTGTCAGGATCATGAAATTCTGATCACTTTCACCATCTCCATATTCTCCTACATTGGAAATCCTTTCATTTGAGTTTTGTGCCTTAATGCTAGAATTAGTTGGCACCTTAGATGTATCAGCTGAAGAGTTTATCATGGTTGTACTGACAGGATTTCCATTTGTAGGGTTTGATACCACTGGAGCTGAAGGGATTCTATCATTTGATCTTCTCAACTCAAATCTTGGATCAGGATCTCCTGCTGATGTATTACCTAAAGATACTGAAACATCTTCATATTAAAATAGTTGGTAACTAAATCAAGATCAAATAGCCAATCAGGACCAGAACCTTTCACACTGGAGTGTGCTTATTTAAGGTCACATTAGATGTCTCCTCAACTACTCTAGTTTTAAGATTGTATACTCTAGAACTTTAGCATGGGAATAGTATCCAACAAAGTGTCCATCATCTAGTTCACAAAAAATTTGGCTATATGATCATTGGTATTCAAGATGGTGTATGGACATCCAAATGACCCGAGGAAACCAATGAAAGGTCTCCTTTTGTGCCAAAGTTCATAAGGAGTCTTACCACGAGTTTTGGCTACTAAAACTCTATTATGCATATAGCAGGTAGTGTTGATGGCCTCTGCCCAAAAGGTGATTGGAAGTTTAGAGTCAGATAGTATGGTCCTTATAGCCTTAATAAATGTCCTATTTCTCCTTTCAGCAACACCACTCAGTTAAGGAGTACTAGGAGCACTATATTGTCTAGTAATACCTTTTTCATCATAGAATGTATCAAGGATTTGGTTCTTAAATTTAGTTCATTAATCATATATTATTATTTTGATCTTGTGATCGAATGACCAATCTGGGCTTGAGAACAATAAGTCATGCTCAGTGAAGAGCATGTTATGTCTTTGGTCATAAAATTAAGATACACTCAAGAGATTGTATCCAAGCTCTTTGACAAGGTTTACCTTCTCAATACTGAGCTTACCATTTGTGACCCTACCCCTTTCTTTGATGTAACCACCTGATTCACCTCCAAAATCAACTGGCCCTTCATTAACTTTCTCAAAGTACTAAAGCAAAGTGCTTACCTATATGCAAGCTTTAAGGATCCTTGGCTGTTGTTGATGAAAAACTTTAGTCACATGGCCTCCTTTCATATTCCACATCATATTTGGAAGATTAGACTTGGCCTTCAAAACTTCAGAAGTTTTAACGACTTCAAAAGTCTTAGAGACTGAACCTTCGGAAGCTTTAGCATCCACTGCAGTAGATTTCAGGGTCTTCTTCTGAGGAGAAGGTTGAGCTTCATCTCTTTCCACTCCTTCTTCATCTTCATAGATAATGCAGCATGCTTTTGAGGATGAAGCATGCTCTTGGAGCTGGATGCTTTAGGCTATCCAGTAGTGGTACACATTTGTTCAACCTTCTTCACTTGACCATGATGATTTGAACTTTAACTAGGACTCCTGGTACTAGAGTCCATAGTCGAGTCTTCAGTCTTCACCACTTTAAATCCAGTAGAGATAAAGACTTGTTTTGTGTGGGAATGAAAGTGGGCTTGATCTCTTGGGCTTTGTTTGATTTTCTTTTAGCAGCCCTGATAAGATTCTTTTTAGATGACTTGGCCATCCTTGGTTCTTTCTTCTCTTTAATAGTGTAGTGACCTTTCTTAGGATGAACCTCCTCACCACTTTTGGTTCATTCTTCACTATGTCCTCTTCATCTTCATCCTCTTCTTGGATAGGATCAATGAGGGGCAGCTCATCTTCGCTAGTTCTACACCTTGGAGATCTTATAAATAATAATGTGTATGGAGGAGCTATCTCACTTGACCCAAGTCCTTGTCTATTTTGATACAAAATCTTTGCATGCAAGGATGAAGATATGAAATTCTTGAAGGTTTCCTCTTCAAGAACACACTTCTCTACCCTGGCTTTGCTGATCAAAAGCTCAGCCTGGCATTCAGTTAACTTGATAATTAGATCTTTGATTTGAGTCCTGTAATTTATGTCCTCGTGCGTAAAAGTATAAATTGTTTTCTCAAAATCTTCAATTGTAAGTTTATAGTCATTTTCAACTTTTTTGAAATTACCTTTTAAAATATTCAAGACTCAATGTCAGATCTCACTTCCAACTTATAGGACCTACACATGTTTACTTTAACAATGCATTCAGGTGTATATAGATGTTCTAATACCTTGGCTTCATCATGGTTAGCCACCAGTTCTTGTTTTGGAGAAACATGCTTTACCTAAAAGCTCTAGTAAAAGCCTCCCTCTATAACAAGAATAAGAGGTTGCTGTTTTGGTTGGATTGGCTTCTTAGTTCTGGGAGCTACATCAATGTAGTTAGTCCTGGATTATGCTTGGCTACCATTAGCCTTGGTGCAATACACTCCCTAGAAAAAGTGTCCCATCTGGTTACAGTTGTAACACTTCATTTTGCTTTTATCTAGTCCAAACTTTCCACTGGTTACATTGTTCGGAAGCTTTCTTCTGGTTGTCTTGTAGAACTTCCTGGCTCTATGACTAAGAAGAGCCATTTGTTGGACTTTCTCCATATACTCCAGGTTATCTGGATGGATACAATCCAAGTCGTCAAGAGTGAAGAGAAAGTTGCCACAACTTTCATCAGAAGACACAAAGGCTTGAGATATGCTTATCTCTTGGAATGGGCTTCCTTGGATGTAGCTCTCCCTTGGTGTCTCCGAGATGTGATGAAAGGGCCTTTTTGTGAGTTGTTAGGGTAGCAGATGAGATGATTCTTTGGTTTTCTGCTATCCTTTTTAACGACATGAAGGGCTGAACTCTGCTGATTGTTGGAAGAGCTGCTGGATGGATTCCGCATAGTCAACTCCATCTAGTAACCACTCAGGATACCGTACATCTCTATGTGAGTAAGGTGGAGAGATTTTTAGGTTAAATTCCTCACAATGTTCCTATTCTCAAGTGTAACTCCAACATCCATTAGAGTATCTATAATCATAACATACTTAATGTAATGTGGAGCTATAGTTTCACCTGTTTTGTAGGTTAAATTCTCAAACTGCTGCTTCATGAGATTCTTCTTTTTTTCCTTGGCTTCAACAAACCCTTAATACATAAGCTTCAGTGCATCCCAGAGCTAATTAGCAGTTTTGCATTTCTTGAAGCCTCTATAGATAGAGTTGGGAAGAGCAGTTTGTAGAGCGGTCATGGCCTTCTGATCTATATCAATCTTCTTCCAATCTTCCTTAGAGTAGTTAGCCACTTTCTTTGGAATCATTCCACCCCAGTAGTAGCTGAAGTGGTGCTTGGGGTGTGAGATTTGAAACAACAAATCTCCATATCCTGATTTCGTGAGACTTGATGAACCCTTCCATTCTTTGGCACCAAGTATCAAAGTCATCAGGAGTAATCAGTGGAGATCTGGTCATGGTATTGGTTTCCTTGTCAACCTTAGTGGGAGCTGCCATTTGAGCTGGTAAGTGTTTTGTGAAACTGAAGAGATTTAGGATGATGAGATCTTATAATCAAGAGCCTAAAAAGCTCAGATACCAATTTCAGGACCGGTAAAAGGTGATGCAACATTTCACAAGGTTGGAGAGATCAAACACTTAACAGATCAAATAGGGAACCGACAAATGAAACAAAGAACAATAGTAAAGAACATAAGCAGAACACAAGTAATGGTTTCAAGAATGATGTATATTGCTCTCAAGTGTTTTTACAATTGTTACAAGGCTTAGTCCTGAAGACTGGTACATGAGACACGTTATACTACATCCTACAGCCGGCCATAATTTGAAGGCTACACTAATCTAGACAACAAGATCAATGTAAAGTCAAAAGATGACTATGACATGCCATAGCTCACATCCTAACTTATTACAAAAAGATAAAAGTTCAAGAGTAGAAAGTTACATACTCTAAGACCTTAATCTACAATTGACAAAAGTATGGAGATATAACCAACTTTTATAAGTTGGTCAGTCTTTTGAGATGGCAGTGGAAATTGTTTAGCTTTTGTCAAAAGTATGTCAGAGAAAACATGTTTTCTTTGTCTTCGAAAGAAATTTGTCTCTTGGCTTCTGAAGACTTTCTTTAAAGTCCTCATCACGATCGATTCCACATATTGTTGCACTTGATAATCAAATTAAGACGGATGTGTGCTTGTGTGATATAAAAGAACATTAAACAAACTCAACTGAATATTATTAAACAAATGATTACAAAAAGGAGTATATATGGTTTAAGCTCGATCCACTCGAGGTGAGCTCACCTCAGGTGGCCTATCACATAACTCTATGCTCTCTCACCCTCAGAGCACTTTTACAAAATAAACACACATCATGAAATACAAAGGAAAAACATCTATATATACTATGCAGATGTTGTCACGCAAGAACTTGATGTTCTTGCACAACACCTTTAAGTTTTTGCGCGATGAGATCTTTATCATTCATCTTGGAGTTCTCGCATCCTTGTATTTCTCGTACGATATGAGTTTTTGATTTTCACTTGATAATGTAATCCATAAAGGCTAGGTCCTTACAATTTCCCCCTATGGATTATGATATCAAGTTGTGTTTGACTTCAGTCACTCATCTTCATGAATTATCTGATCCATGGGTATCTTTCACTTTAGTCTTCCACCTCAGCTGTAACCTCCTCCTAATGTATAGCTTCATAAAGGATATCACGTCTAAATCAAGACTAAACTGTTCTATCTTGATTACTTACAACTTAAGATGTATTAGGCATATGACAGAGAGGTCCAACTTCCATTTTGGATTCCCAAAGAACCCGATTCTTCAATTAATGAAAAGATTCTGTGACGACAAACTAGATCATCTAAAGTATTCTTCCCCCTATGTAAGATGTATTAAGCCTATATTTTCAGATCAAGAATACCAAACAATCTTGATTCATCACTTAATTAACCCGTTTGATCATTGTCCCCATCAGTAAGATAAGATAAACCCACATTGTCAAGTTTCAATTCACGAACGACCCGAATCAAATGTTATAGATATAGAATCATGAACATGATCAAACAACACAAAAACCCCTATTTAAGTGTAAGGCCCTGATCCCGGGAAACCCCACAGTTGGTCATTCATATTAAAATACATTGAAGTAGGAAAACATGGCAGCGGAATAGATAAACAAAAACCATTTCATGCATTAATAATAACTTTTTCCAAGAAATACATCATTGTTACAAGTTTCAAAAGAGAACATTTAGTTGTATAACAAGAGATAAATATCATTTCTGCATAACATGGATGTCATTCTTTATTTGCCAAGTAGCTTCAACCTCGTGACATCCCTAGCAACATCATTACCTTTCAACTGATATGCATATAAAAGTCAGCGTTGCTAAGTGCGTCCTAGTTTTTTTTGTAATATATGAAATAGACATTTTTGAAAGCTTCCTTTGGTGATCATCTATCACTATACATAATCATTTATTAAGAAATTCATTATCTCTTTCTTTCATTTTCTTTCTCTTTCATTAACTAGGATTGCATAAAGCAAGAGCTAACATTGTTGGTTGGCAACAAATGTCGAACCCCTGTCAGTACACATTCATAAGTGATAGCCAACCCCTAACAATTGACCCACACTGCTAGGCACGAAGCCTGCTGATGAATATAGGTCCCATTCATTCATTGGTCAATCACAAGGATTTGACCCCAAGTGTTCATCCTCCTGGGCCGAAACAACCACACATCAGTTGAGCTAATGACAACAAGGTCGTGCACCTCCATTCATTGTGCTTGCAAGGCTTTTCATTCATCATAAGGACCCGAGGGTAACATTCATTAAGTTCCACTATCTTTCTTATATTCCTTTGTGACCACTTATTTATGAATAACATTTTTAAGATATCCGTCAATAAAATCACATAACATGAAATATTCATAATCATAACAGTAGCCCATAAAAGACTAAAGCATTAAAAACATCAAACAAGCACATTCTCCCATTAAAACATAAGTACAAATCACTTAATTTCTATACCCAAAATTCTAGGATAAACCAAGTGTTCAAAGCACATGAATAAGGTACACACCAGATAACTTAAATGCTAAGTGTCCACAGCGGACAGCCAAAGTCCACAGCGGACGAACAAAGTCCACAACGGATGAATTAAACATTTAAGTGTCCACAGCTAACAGTCAATGTCCACAGCAGATGACTAAGGAATACTAAGGTATTACAGTGGTTGACTAAGTTTCGCAGTGGATGAGTTAAGTACTTAAGAGTTCACAACGGACGTGCATGAATACCTTCAGTGTTCACAGCGGACAAACAATGCCTATAGCGGATGGTCCAGAACACAAGTGTCCACAGCGGACACTTAGTGTCCACAACAGACGGCATGAATAATCCTCCTAAGTGTCCATAGCGGACGGCATGAAAAGTTTTCTCATGAAAAGTTTTCTCATGCAATAGTTCTCTCTTCAAAAGTTCTCTCATGAAAAAGTTTTCGTAAAATACGGTTATTTTTGCAAACTTCAACCCCATGGAGAGATACTTGGCCGAATAAAGCCCTTATCCAAAAGATCTTGCAGTTGCATTATCAGCGCTTTGAGTTCAGATAGAGCCAACCAGTATGGTGCCTTGGTGATGGGTTGTGCTCCTGGTATCAAGTCAATCTGAAACTCGATTTCTCTATCAGGTGGGACCCCTGATAGGTCTTCAGGAAACACATCAGGGAAATCGCATACTACCGGCACGTCGACAGTTGAGGAACGGTAGCATCCACATCCTTCACATAAGCCAGGTAAGCACCACACCCTCGCCTCATAAACTTCTCTACCGTGATCATAGATATCATCGAGCGCAATCAGACAAATCATCTTCTTTCGACACACGATATTCGTTTTGTAAGTCGCCAACCAATCCATTCCTAACACTATATCAAAACCTCCTAGGGTCATCACGTACAATCTAGCAGGAAAACTATGACCGTCTAATTCTATTTGGCAATCGTCAATCGTATCGGTCACCTTGGTAGATTTTTCTATCGTTGTCTATACATAGAAAGGCACATCTATCTTCCTACTCTTACCATGCATTACATGACAAGAGGCAGCAGATACAAAACTCCTACTAGCACCAGAATTGAAGAGCACAAAAGCATACAATTGGTTTACCAAAAATATACCTGAAACTACTTCAGGGTCTACTTTGGTTTCTTCCCGGGTCATGTTGAAAGCCCTTACATGTGCTTTGTTGTTCTCGCCCTTCCCTTTCTCCCCCTTTGTTTGGGTCCCTAAGCTTCCTGCTCCACCCTTCTTGCACTCCCGGCCCGAGTGGCCTACCTCTCTGCATTTGTAGCATCTCGGCACTCTGCATTCCTTAACATAATATCCCTCACCTCCACACTTGAAAATCCTACTCATCCCCACTCTACATTCACCCATGTGACTCTTCCCATACTTACTACATTCCCTTCGATCATTCCCCTTCCTCTGTTCTAGGCGACAATCATCAACCCTCATCTTCTTCTCCCCAGTTCCATAGTTGTCGATCCTGAACCTTTTCCTATAAGCATTCTTATTCTAACTCTTCTCAACCTTCCTCTTAACTGGAACCAATTCCCTCTCATCATACAACCTCCCCACTAAATCTACCACTGACCTAAACGTGCTCGGTCTAGCAGCTATCATGTTCCTCCTAATGTCCACTGGCAAACCTTGCATGTATCTCTTAATCTTCTTGGACTCCAGATTTACCAGGTCTGGCACAAGTCTTGCAAGTTTGTTAAACTTGGAGGTGTACTCTTGATGAGTCATGTTCCCGGCCTCCAAATACAGGAACTCCTTCTAAATTTTGTCCAACTCTCGATGGGGACAATACTCCTCCAGTACCAGCTCCTTCAAATCCAACCACCTCATCTTTGTTATAGATCCTTTTCCCTCGGCCTGGACAATGTTGTCTTACCAGCATAGTGCCAAGTCAACGAAAGAATGGGAGGCAAACTTCACCCTCTGATCCTCCCGACATTCACTGATGTCCAGGACTGCTTCCATCTCTCAAACCCAAAGGCGAGCGGCAGTAGCATTATCATTACCGTTGAAGGTCGGGGGTTTGTTCTTCTTCAGCTTCCTTAGTCCTTTATTGGACATTCTGGATCTCTTCTCCTCCTTTTTCCCTGTATCCTCAACCTTTTCCCCATCCTTTGCAGCCCTCAGCACTTCAGTCACCACCGAAGGTAATACATTCTGCATGGCGTTATATACCTCATCAACAATAGCTTTGTTCACCGTAGATTTGAGGGTAGCTGATCCTTCCTCCTCTTGGTGGCTATGGAGATCTGTATCCGCATGAACTATCTCGAGAGCCTTACCTTTACTCCTGGTGACACGTGGCCCAGTAGTACGTCCGCCACGAGCACCACCTCGGGTTGCCTTCCTAGATTTTCTACCTGTTGGGTTCAACAAATGATAAACTGAAGCTTTCCAAACCACAATGAAAGCCAACTGAAGATCTCATTGTACAAGTTCAGAGACCAAGTTAATAAACAGAACAAACAAACACAAGACAAAGTCAACAAGACAAAGTCAACATCAAGACCACAAGAAAAGTCAAAATTAGGTCATGATGTAATAACACTATAAATAGAACCACAAGTGCCACTTGTAATGGGTGGTTTTTGCAAAGTGTGTGAGTGGCTTCTAGTTCTTAAGTGTGTGTTTTTCATGGTGTAAATCACCACCCAAGGACAATTCTCTCCTTTGGATGGGTTTGATGTTCATCCATCTTTGTATATGTTTCTTCATTGTAATTTGTTTTTAAATATCAATGAAATCATAACATTATACATTACACACACGTCCTTGTTCTTCGATTCACAAACGTCCACCCATCTTTAATTTTGAATTTTTGGATCTGAAAATGATGAATCCTAAGATCCAAGCTCAATGAATCTGAAATATTGATTCAGCACTACCCACTATAAAATCTACTTCTTATAAGATTCAAACACCAAAAAGGTCATTTAAGATAATAGCTCATATTATATCAAGTATAGTAGGACCCTAATTACAGTGCCTAGTTGTGATTAGCCACTTACTTTACTCTTCATTCCCCAAGCATTTCCTATCCTGACTACATCAGCATCCAAATCTACAATGCACGTAAGTCAGATAGCACACGCACAGAGTACCGGTTAACTTTAAGAAAATTTTACTTGATGGCACGTAGTTACTTGGGCTGGCATCCTTCATTTGGTCCCATTTTCAATTTATGTTTAGGTTTTGAAAATAATTTACCCAACTCTCTTAAACTTTAGTTCTGATACCAACTTGTAAGGCCCCGATCCCGTGAAACCCCACAGTTGTTCATTCATAGCACATTACACATTAAAATACATTAAAGTAAGAAAACATGGCAGTGGAATAGTTAAACAAAAACCATTTCATGCATTAACAATAACTTTTACCAAGAAATACATCATTGTTACAAGTTTTAAAAGAGAACATTTAGTTGTATTACAAGAGAAAAATATCATTTCTGCATAACATAGATGCCAGTCTTTATTTGCAAAGTAGCTTCAACCTCGTGCCATCCCCAGCAACATCATTACCTTCCAACTGATATGCATATAAAAGTTAGTGTTGCTGAGTGAGTCCTTGTTTTTTTTTGTAATAAATGAAATATACATTTTTGCAAGCTTACTTTGGTGATCATCTATCACTATACATAATCATTTATTAAGAAATTTATTATCTTTCTTTCTTTCATTATCTTTCTCTTTCATTAACTAGGATTGCACAAAGCAAGAGCCTACATTGTTGGTTGGCAACAAATGTCGAACCCCTGTCAGTACACATTCATAAGTGATAGCCAACCCCTAACAGTTGACCCACACTGCTAGGCATGAAGCCTGCTCATGAATATAGGTCCCATTCATTCATTGGTCAATCACAAGGATTTGACCCCAGATGTGCATCCTCCTGGGCCGAAACAACCGCACATCAGTTGAGCTAATGACAACAAGGTCGTGCACCTCCATTCATTGTGCTTGCAAGGCTTTTCATTCATCATAAGGGCCCGAGGGTAACATTCATTAAGTTCCACTATCTTTCTTATATTCCTTTGTGACCACTTATTTATGAATAATACATTTAAGATATCCGGTCAATAAAATCACATAACATGAAATATTCATAATCATAACAGTAGCCCATAAAAGATTAAAACATTAAAAACATCAAACAAGAAATTCTCCCATTAAAACATAAATATAAATCACTTAATTTCTATACCAAAATTCAAGGATAAACCAAGCGTTCCCAGAGCATGAATGAGGTACACAGCGGATGACTTAAATGCTAAGTGTCCATAGCGGACATCCAAAGTCCATAGTGGACAACCAAAGTCCACAGCGGATGAAATAAACACTTAAGTGTCCACAGCGGACAGTCAATGTCCACAGCGGATGACTAAGTAGTTCTAAGGCATTACAGTGGATGACTAAGTTTCACAGCGGATGAATGAAGCACTTAAGTGTTCACAACGGATGTGCATGAATACCTTAAGTGTTCACAGCGGACAAACAATGTCCACAGCGGACGGTCCAGAACACAAGTGTCCACAGCGGACACTTAGTGTCCACAGCGGACGGCATGAATAATCCTCCTAAGTGTCCATAGCGGTCCTTCAAAGCCGACAGCGGACAGTCATCCAAATACTTATGTTCTGCTTATGCAAATTCTAGTTCCTTACAACACTTCTAAACGTATGCTTAGCATAGATCTATCAGATTCACACTTAGTACACTTATTTATCATCAAGAATCATGGAAACACATGCAATATTCGTATAAAGTTATAATTTTCATGAAAAACATAATTTTTTTTAAGAAACATCTTTGTAATACACATATCAGCCCTAAACAAGTAGAAAACATGTAAAAGAGGGGATCTAGAACTCACCTTAAACAACTTTTGAGCTGAACACAACAACCCGAGAGCAACCTGGAGTTCTAACACCTAAAGACACGTAAACATACAAGCTCAACACATAGAAACACATAAAAATCGGTCTTGAACCTTGAACCCGACTAAAACTGAGGAGAAAACACCTTAAAATCTTACCTTTTGAAGATTTCTTCTACTTTCTCACTCTAGAAGCGGTGGAAGTCTTTTCTCTCTCTCTAGCCGAAGGTTGAGTGCATGGGAGAGAGGGTATGGGCGGCCATTTTCTTTTTAACCCCATTATAGGCTGGTTTGGCCCTTGTACACTTTTAACCCTCACTTTTTAAAAATATCCCGTTTGCTCTTTTACTTTTCTTTTTTAAGTTTTCGGGTGTTACAAGTCCACCCCCCTTATATAGGTTTCGTCCCGAAACCTATCACTCCTTAAAGAGGTTGGGGTAGTGCCGTCTCATTTCTTCCTCCGACTCCCAAGTGGCCTCTTATCCCTTGCGATGCTTCCATTGCACCTTTAATTGACTAGTCATTTTATTCCTTAACCGTTTCTCCTTCCGGTCCAAAATAGCCACTGGTTGCTCCGTATAATTCAACCTTTCATCAACCCCAATATCTATGAGAGGGATAACAACATCACCTTCCACCATGCACTTCCGTAAGTGAGATGCATGGAACGTAGGATGAATCACATGCAGCTCATCGGGAAGTTCCAGCCTATATGCCACCTCACCAACTCTGGCAACGATTTTGAATGGCCCGATGTACCTTGGGCTCAACTTCCCTCACTTTCAAAACCTGATAATCCCTTTCCAAGGAGACATTTTCAACATCACCTTATCTTCCACTTGGAACTCAATTGGCCTCCTTCTCTTATCAGCGTAGGACTTCTGCAGGTCCTTTGCTGCTTTCATAAAGGCCTTGATCCTTTCAAACTTTTCCGATGTAGCCTCACTGATCTCGATATTTCCCAACTCCTTCTGCCCGATATCACCCCAACATACTAGGGTTCTGCATCGTCTCCCATATAACATTTTGAATGGTGGCACGCCTATACTGGCATGATAACTATTGTTGTAGGAGAACTCTGCCAACGGTAGGTGTTCATCACAACTTCCACCAAAATCAATAATGCATGCCCGGAGCATGACCCCCAAGGTCTGAATGGTTTGTTCTGATTAACCGTATGTCTGAGGGTGGTAAGTTGTGCTAATGTGTAACCTCATTCCTATCGCATCATGGAATTACTTCAAGAACTTGGATGTGAACTGAGTGTCCCTATTAGAAACAATAGACCCCAGCACGCCATGACGAGTTACGATCTCCTTGACGAACAGCTCCACCAACCTTTCTGACGAGTATGTCTCTCGAATTGGCAAGAAGTGAGCACTCTTCATTAAGTGGTCTACAATCACCCAAATGGTATAACATCCTCTCGCCGTCTGAGGTAAATTCATGATAAAGTCCATGGTGATGTGTTCCTACTTCCATTCGGGTATATCCTAAGGTTGGATCTTCCCGTATGGTTTCTGATGCTCTACCTTCACTTGCAAGCAAGTCAGGAACTTACTCACGAACTCCACTATGTCACGCTTCATCCCCGGCCACCAATAATCCTTCTTCAGGTCCGGATACATCTTTGTAGCACCAGGATGGATAGTGTATCGAGTTTTGTGAGCTTCATCCATGATCCTTCTTCTTAGGTCCCCGTTACGAGGAATCCACATCCGTCCAGATCGAGTTTTAACACCAAGGGTGTTCTCCCCTAAATCTGTTATCTTCCCCTTCATCCGCTCAGAGTTGATCCTGTCATCCTTCAATGCCTCGTCTTAAAACTTTCTGATCTGACCCATGACATCGAGCATCACAACTAGCTGACAAGCCTTCACCCGAATCGGTTCAGGTCATTCCTTTCGACTAAGGGTATCGGCAACCACATTCGTCTTGCTCGGATGATAGTGGATTTCACAATCATAATCCTTGATCAACTCTAACCACCTTCTTTGCCTCATGTTAAGGTCCTTTTGCTCAAAGAAATACTTTAGGCTCTTGTAATCTGTGAAGATGGTACACTTCGCCCCATACTAATAGTGCCTTTAAATTTTCAATGCAAAGACCATAGCCACCAACTCTAAATCATGAGTAGGGTAGTTAACCTCATGGATCTTCAATTGTCGTGACGTATAGGCTATAACCTTTCCTCATTGCATCAACACGCAACCTAAATCCAAATACAAAGCATCTGAGTATACCACCAAGTCATCATTCCCTTCAGGCAATGTCAAGATTAGGGCATGGGTTAACCTAGTCTTCAACTCTTGAGACGCACACTCGTGATCGGAACCCAATTCAAACTTCACATCCTTGCGAGTGAGCTTAGTCAACGGGTCGCCACCTTAGAGAAGTCTTGAATAAATCTTTTGTAATAACCTGCCAAACCCTAGAAACTATGGATCTCTGATGGCGTCCTTAGGGATACCCATTGCATTACAGCTTTAACCGTCATAGGGTCCACCATTATTCCTTCGGGGTTAATCACATGGCCTAGAAATTGAGCCTCTCATAGCCAAAATGTACACTTAGAGAACTATACATTTTCTCTTTTATAAGTGTCTCTCGTACCTCCTTAAGATGACAGGCATGCTCCTCTTCGCTCTTAGAGTAGATCAGAATAACATCAATTAATATGATCAGTGATCTATCAGGCATCGATCGGCATACCCGATTCATAAGTTCCATAAAGGCAGCCGGTGCGTTGGTTAAACCAAAAGGCATCATGAGAAACTCGGAGTGCCATAACGCGTGTGAAAGGCTCTCTTAGGGATATCCTGCTCCTTCACCTTTAGTCGATGATACCCCGATCGAAGGTCTATCCTAGAGAACCAACTAGCACCCTGGAGCTGATCAAACAACTCGTCAATCCCTGGTAACGGATACCGGTTCTTCACAGTCAACTTGTTCAGCTCACGGTATTCGATGCATATCCTTATACTACCGTCCTTCTTCATGAATAAAACGGGAGCACCCCATGGAGAGATACTTGGCCGAATAAAGCCCTTATCCAAAAGATCTTGCAGTTGCATTATCAGCTCTTTGAGTTCAGATAGAGCCAACCAGTATGGTGCCTTGGTGATGGGTTGTGCTCCTGGTATCAAGTCAATCTGAAACTCGATTTCTCTATCAGGTGGGACCCCTGATAGGTCTTCAGGAAACACATCAGGGAAATCGCATACTACTGGCACGTCGACAGTTGAGGAACGGTAGCATCCACATCCTTCACATAAGCCAGGTAAGCACCACACCCTCGCCTCATAAACTTCTCTACCGTGATCATAGATATCATCGAGCGCAATCAGACAAATCATCTTCTTTCGACACACGATATTCGTTTTGTAAGTCGCCAACCAATCCATTCCTAACACTATATCAAAACCTCCTAGGGTCATCACGTACAATCTAGCAGGAAAACTATGACCGTCTAATTCTATTTGGCAATCGTCAATCGTATCGGTCACCTTGGTAGATTTTTCTATCGTTGTCTATACATAGAAAGGCACATCTATCTTCCTACTCTTACCATGCATTACATGACAAAAGGCAGCAGATACAAAACTCCTACTAGCACCAGAATTGAAGAGCACAAAAGCATACAATTGGTTTACCAAAAATATACCTGAAACTACTTCAGGGTCTACAGTAACTCCTTCTTAATTTTGTCCAACTCTCGATGGGGACAATACTCCTCCAGTACCAGCTCCTTCAAATCCAACCACCTCATCTTTGTTATAGATCCTTTTCCCTCGGCCTGGACAATGTTGTCTTACCAGCATAGTGCCAAGTCAACGAAAGAATGGGAGGCAAAATTCACCCTCTGATCCTCCCGACATTCACTGATGTCCAGGACTGCTTCCATCTCTCAAACCCAAAGGCGAGCGGCAGTAGCATTACCGTTACCGTTGAAGGTCGAGGGTTTGTTCTTCTTCAGCATCCTTAGTCCTTTTATTGGACATTCTGGATCTCTTCTCCTCCTTTTTCCCCGTATCCTCAACCTTTTCCCCATCCTTTGCAGCCCTCAGCACTTCAGTCACCACCGAAGGTAATACATTCTGCATGGCGTTATATACCTCATCAATAATAGCTTTGTTCACCGTAGATTTGAGGGTAGCTGATCCTTCCTCCTCTTGGTGGCTATGGAGATCTGTATCCGCATGAACTGTCTCGAGAGCCTTACCTTTACTCCTGGTGACACGTGGCCCAGTAGTACGTCCGCCACGAGCACCACCTCGGGTTGCCTTCCTAGATTTTCTACCTGTTGGGTTCAACAAATGATAAACTGAAGCTTTCCAAACCACAATCAAAGCCAACTGAAGATCTCATTGTACAAGTTCAGAGACCAAGTTAATAAACAGAACAAACAAACACAAGACAAAGTCAACAAGACAAAGTCAACATCAAGACCACAAGAAAAGTCAAAATTAGGTCATGATGTAATAACACTATAAATAGAACCACAAGTGCCACTTGTAATGGGTGGTTTTTGCAAAGTGTGTGAGTGGCTTCTAGTTCTTAAGTGTGTGTTTTTCATGGTGTAAATCACCACCCAAGGAGAATTCTCTCCTTTGGATGGGTTTGATGTTCATCCATCTTTGTATATGTTTCTTCATTGTAATTTGTTATTAAATATCAATGAAATCATAACATTATACATTACACACACGTCCTTGTTCTTCGATTCACAAACGTCCACCCATCTTTAATTTTGAATTTTTGGATCTGAAAATGATGAATCCTAAGATCCAAGCTCAATGAATCTGAAATATTGATTCTGCACTACCCATTATAAAATCTACTTCTTATAAGATTCAAACACCAACAAGGTCATTTAAGGTAATAGCTCATATTATATCAAGTATAGTAGGACCCTAATTACAGTGCCTAGTTGTGATTAGCCACTTACTTTACTCTTCATTCCCCAAGCATTTCCTATCCTGACTACATCAGCATCCAAATCTACTATGCACGTAAGTCAGATAGCACACGCACAGAGTACCGGTTAACTTTAAGAAAATTTTACTTGATGGCACGTAGTTACTTGGGCTAGCATCCTTCATTTGGTCCCATTTTCAATTTATGTTTAGGTTTTGAAAATAATTTACCCAACTCTCTTAAACTTTAGTTCTGATACCAACTTGTAAGGCCCCGATCCCGTGAAACCCCACAGTTGTTCATTCATAGCACATTACACATTAAAATACATTAAAGTAAGAAAACATGGCAGTGGAATAGTTAAACAAAAACCATTTCATGCATTAACAATAACTTTTACCAAGAAATACATCATTGTTACATGTTTCAAAAGAGAACATTTAGTTGTATTACAAGAGAAAAATATCATTTCTGCATAACATAGATGCTAGTCTTTATTTGCAAAGTAGCTTCAACCTCGTGCCATCCCCAGCAACATCATTACCTTCCAACTGATATGCATATAAAAGTTAGTGTTGCTGAGTGAGTCCTTGTTTTTTTTTGTAATATATGAAATATACATTTTTGCAAGCTTACTTTGGTGATCATCTATCACTATACATAATCATTTATTAAGAAATTTATTATCTTTCTTTCTTTCATTATCTTTCTCTTTCATTAACTATGATTGCACAAAGTAAGAGCCTACATTGTTGGTTGGCAACAAATGTCGAACCCCTGTCAGTACACATTCATAAGTGATAGCCAACCCCTAACAGTTGACCCACACTGCTAGGCATGAAGCCAACTCATGAATATAGGTCCCATTCATTCATTGGTCAATCACAAGGATTTGACCCCAGATGTGCATCCTCCTGGGCCGAAACAACCGCACATCAGTTGAGCTAATGACAACAAGGTCGTGCACCTCCATTCATTGTGCTTGCAAGGCTTTTCATTCATCATAAGGGCCCGAGGGTAACATTCATTAAGTTCCACTATCTTTCTTATATTCCTTTGTGACCACTTATTTATGAATAACATTTTTAAGATATCTGGTCAATAAAATCACATAACATGAAATATTCATAATCATAACAGTAGCCCATAAAAGACTAAAGCATTAAAAACATCAAACAAGCACATTCTACCATTAAAACATAAGTACAAATCACTTAATTTCTATACCCAAAATTCTAGGATAAACCAAGTGTTCAAAGCACATGAATAAGGTACACACCAGATGACTTAAATGCTAAGTGTCCACAGCGGACAGCCAAAGTCCACAGCGGACGAACAAAGTCCACAACGGATGAATTAAACATTTAAGTGTCCACAGCGAACAGTCAATGTCCACAACAGATGACTAAGGAATACTAAGGTATTACAGTGGTTGACTAAGTTTCGCAGTGGATGAGTTAAGTACTTAAGAGTTCACAACGGACGTGCATGAATACCTTCAGTGTTCACAGCGGACAAACAATGCCTATAGCGGATGGTCCAGAACACAAGTGTCCACAGCGGACACTTAGTGTCCACAACAGACAGCATGAATAATCCTCCTAAGTGTCCATAGCGGACGGCATGAAAAGTTTTCTCATGAAAAGTTTTCTCATGCAATAGTTCTCTCTTGAAAAGTTCTCTCATGAAAAAGTTTTCGTAAAATACGGTTATTTTTGCAAAGTTCTCGCACGATGTAGTTACTCCCACGAAAACTTCAGCCAAAATTGACTTTTATGAGTTTTAATCACTGCTACATTCTCAAGACTTCGTTTTCACCATCAAAATTCGAAGATACTGAGTGTAATGATTTAACAAAGCTATTTTCATGTTTGTGAACCCTCTGGTTTCACCTTCTTCTCCTTTAAAACCGATCTAAACTCGATCTAAACCTTTTAGATCTTCAACCTCCATGTTTAACGTTTTAATATGGATGATTGCGGAATGAAAATCCATGTATTAAGAGCATCACCTTGCTCTGATCCCAAATGTAAAGTCATGATCACGATCGATTCCATATGTTGTTGCACTTGATAATCAAATTAAGATGGATGTGTGCATGTGTGATATCTTCAAACATTAAACAAACTCAATTGAATATTATTAATTAAATTATTACAATACCAATGGAGTATAAATCTTTTAAGCTTGATCCACCTGAGGTGAGCTCCTCTCGGGTGGCCTATCACACAATTTGTACTCTCTCACCCTCAGAGCACTTCTACAAAATAAACACACATAATTAAATACAAAGGAAAAACATCTATATATACTATAGAGATGTTCTCGCGTGAGAAATTGATGTTCTCGCTTGACAACAACAAGTTTTCGCGCAATGAGATCTTTATCATTCATCTTGGAGTTCTTGCATCATTGTATTTCTTGTATGATTTGAGTTTTTGCTTTTCACTTGATATTGTAATCCATAAAACTAGGTCCTTACACTTTCTCTTGAAGCTTCGGAAGACTTCATCTTTGGCTTTGGAAGAATTGGTGTTTGCCTTTGGAAGATTTGACACTTTGTAATTCTTTTGTGCTTTGTCAAATCTTCCAAAGTAACTTCCTTTGTTCTTTAGAATGCTTGCTGAGAGAACTTTGGTTTGCATCAGCCTCTAAGGTAACTCTTACACTAAACCATCCCTTCTAAGCTCATCAAACCATCAACAACTATAAGGATCACACTTAGAGACTGATGCAACCAATGAGCTCTCAGTATACACATGTGAAGTAATAGGAATGTACTTCTGAATATTTGATATAACTCAGTGAATTATACAACGTATTAAATCTTCCAAAGCCAAAAGACCAATTCTTCTAAAGCCAAAGAGGAAGTCTTCGAAGCTTTAAAGACAAAGTCTTCTGAAGCTAAGAATGATTTCTTTCGAAGACAGAGAATGCATGTCTTCTCTGACTTACTTTTGACAAAAGTAGAAACACCTTTCCGCTAGCATCTCTTAAGACTCACCAACTAGGATGACTTGGTGAAAACTCCATGCTTTTGTCATCTGTAGATTAATGTGTTGAGTCTGTAACTTTCTGTGAATCCAAGGATCGAATCAGGAATTATCAGTTTGATTGAACAAATAAAGATCGTGGAATTATCAATATTTGATTTTTAGTTTAATTGTTTGTGAAATTGAAATCGACAAACAAAATATAAAACAAATTGAAAGCAGAATAATATAATGCAACAAAAGATTTGTTTTAATTGTTTTTCATTAAAACACAATCGATTACAATTGCTATGATGCTCTGGTGATCTTGTGATCTCCAATGATGTTCTTGATGTTCTTGTTATTTTGCTATTTTTCTTGAGTGATTGATTGATGGATTGATTGATCTCGCTACTAAGAATATGCCTCTTTATAGTTTTATCAATCTCCCTCAATAACCTAACAAACTCTCCTAAAAGTGTGGATCCATGCCTTATTTTTAGCGGCGGAGGGATTTACTTTACAAAGAAATATTATTGATATGATGTGGAATATTTGCTTGACATAAATAGTGTCTTCTCTGGTCGTTGATCATGACGTAATAGGTTAACTTTATGTTGTACTTGATGATTTGAGATCATACAAGTGTTTTGTTCTTCTGTAGGAATTGGTTTTTCGTAGGATTTGGTCTTCCATAGGAGTTGATCCTTTGATCTTGATCTTCATCCTCAACAGCAGACTTCCTTCTTCTACAGCAACAGCAACTTGACTTCAGAACATGTTCTTCAATAGATGTTGAGTTTCTGCAGGAGATCTATGGATGTGTATTCCTTGTTCTTAGTTTCACAGAACATCTACAGAGGAACAATTTGTTCATCCGTAGGAGTTCTTTCACTTAGTCAATTTTTCAAATTGACCAAGTATGATGTTTTCCTGCAATTACATAAAATCAACGCAAATAATATTTGGGTTAACATATATTCATGCATTACAAAATAATAAAGAATTACAGAAGTTCATTACAAGAAATGATTATCATCTAAACCTATACAAAAGATCTAGACCTAACAATACTCCCCATTAGGTTTAGATTCTTGTAATCATCGGTTCAGGGCTCTTAATTCTTGAACTCTTCTCAAAATTCTTGTGTTGAAGTATTCAATCACATTCTTTTGATCATCATATAAATACCTCATCTTCATTCTCTTCCCTTTCTTTAATGTTTTGTAATTCAGTCCAAGGATGTCCTCTTCAGTGGTCAGTGTTGCCACTACACTATTATGAGAAACCACTTCCAGTTTATCTTGTTCTGATATTCTGAGCTCAGTGATTGATGGAATATCAGACCCCATAAGTTGACCTGCTTCAAATCTTCTTCTTTTGTCAGCTTTAGCATGCAGCTTGTCAATCACTTGGATGATATGGACATAACTACTTTGTCATTCAATTTTGGAAAATACTTATCATGGAGATAGGATGTGTAGCTGGGATGAAGGAGTTTGATCTCCATTGGATAAAATAGTCTTATGCTAGATTCTTTCTTCTGAGGATCATTCCTTTGTAGCACAAGCTCTTTTGTTCTCTCCATATATCCCCATCCTCTGATAGGGAATGAGTACTGATTTCCTTTAATGCTCTTTACATATGCTGAAGTTTTGTTTTCATATCTAACTTTTCTTAAAAATTCATCATCAACTAAGTGAGATGAGATGGAATGAGACCTTTTCTGCCTCTTTCTTCTTTGATTGTGTTCAGCATATTCTTTCTTTGCTTCCTTTAACACATCACCTTTAAACTTTCTCCTGAGTTTTGCAATCAGCATAGAAAAGTCTCTTCCCCTTGGACTGATTGGGTAATTGATGATGGGGATGTTTTGCAAAGAATACAGGTCTGCATCTGGGAGTAATAGGATTGTCTCCATCCAATGAAAATATTCCACCATCCCATATGCTCTCTTTATCACAGCACAATCCCATTCAGAATCAGCTTCTTGGGGTCACAGTGACCCAAATCTTTTCTCATCTTTTCAATGGCCTTGAACTTTGAGAATGTTTTATAATTGCATACTGGCAGAATTAATCTAGCAGCATCAAATTCTTTTAGTACTTGAACCATTTCAGCCATGTTTATCTTCTCAACCATGTCATATGGTAATCCATTGTTTATCAGATCCATGAACATTGAGGATTGGGCTCTTTCCTTAAAAATATCTTCAGTGGATAATAGCCCTTCATTAGATCCTGCTTCTTCATCTTCCTTTTGAGACTCATCTTTTGTTAGATCTATCCATTCATCATCACTTTCTTCTTCATCGGTTTAGTTGGCTTCAGAGTAGAAAGATCCACTGATGGAGTGTGCTTAGTAGAGATGGTTCTTGCTTTCTTTGGGGTATCTCCAAGTTGTGTAACTTCTTCTATAATTTTTTCCAAATATTTTCTTTTCCTATGATATTTGATTGTTGGTTCCTTTGATTTGATCATGGAAAAGACAGCAGTTTCTTTAATTGTCTTTTGCAGGCTAACTCCTTCTTGTTTAGCCACTTTCTTCTGTAATCCTTCTATCTCCACATCTTTGGCTTTCAGCAGATCCAACTGCTCAGAGATAGTTTGTAATGCATTGTTGAGCTCAGCCATTGCTTTCTCCTTTTCTTGTTTTTCTTTCTCAAAAGATTCGTAGGATTCAGTTGCAAACTGATCCATCCGTCAATCACTTCATTGTTAGATTCAATCTCCTCTTGTAACTGCTTGATTGTAGCTTCTAGTTTTGAGATTGTCTCATCTTTCTCACTTATCTCTCTTTTCATTTTTCTCAACTTTTCCAACTTTTTATTGCCTTTGATAATGAGATTGTTGTATTTGGCCACCACATAACTTTTGCTCACATCTATCTCTTCATCTCTCAGATCATTTTTGTTATGAGCAACTATGTCAATGTAGTTACTCTCATCTGGTTGTTTGACTGCTTCATCATTCTCCCCTTCTACATCTAAACAAAACTCTTATGTAGCACCATCATTCATAGCATCATGCTCATCATCCTCATCAAGATTGACTGGTTCAGTGTGAGTTGGGCTTTCATCAGGTGAGATTGGTTTCGTAGGTGTGGGTGAGAAGTTGGTTGTGTTATTGGGTATGATGGAGATTGTTGAAAGTCATCAAATGATAACACTTCTGTTTCAGCAGAGTTCATTGATGTTTCAGAAAGTGAAGGAGATAGTGGTTGTGTGTGTTCACTTGGTGGTGAGATGATATGGACAGGTGGTGATAACGGTATGTTGGTAAAGGATGGTGGCGAAGGAGGATTGGGTTCTTGATGTTGTGGTTCAGGGGATTCAGCTGGTGGAGATTGTTGTTGTTATTGATCAGAAGATTCAGCTGATGATGTTTGTTGTTCCTGATCATCAATGTATAGAAGTTCTTGAGGAATGTGAGCATTCTCATCTACTACATGAGCAAACATCTCCATTTCTTCTCCTTGATATTGCCTAGTGATCTTGTTGAGCACAGACCTTCCTAGGTGAGCTTGAACAAGCACTTCACCTTCTCGTTCAATGTTGGGCATTGCTTCATTAATAATCAGCTGAAGAAACCTTGGAAACATATTCATCTTATTTTCCTTCTCCACCCTGATGTGGTCACATAAACATCCCAGAATGTACTTAGCATAATTGTACGTCCTTTATTCAAATATACCAATGATTCCTGATGAAATGTTCCTTGAGAATCTATCCAAACCAGACTTCCTGTTTGACATGCATTCCAAGTACATATGACACATGAATCTGTATAGCCTGCACAACCTCCCCTTCCTGATTTCACCATTTCGATAGTCACCGTCATACTCCATTAAGTGAAATACCTTTTGAATTTATTCATGTTCAAATACATCAGATGACCTTCTTCTTGCTCTCTGAACTCCAACACCCTACTAATGGTTCCTTCATCCACTCTTAACTCTTCAATCTTGATTGTAGCATAAATCACCCGATCAACATTTTCTTCCTCAATCCTGGCTGAGTTCCAAAATCCATAATGTGCGATTGATAGATGACAGGATCCACAGATAAAGCATAGAACAATCTTGAACTTCTCAGGTATCTGATAATATCCTTGCACCTATCGCTACTGAATCCTTTGGATTAAGAAAAGCACAGACATTATGCCCTTTTGCAAATCGATTGACCATTTTGATGTTGTTTGAAAGGTGATTTAGGTGAGGATTGTTGTGTGGAATGAAAATTTTGAATGTTTTGGTGAGAAAGGGGTTTATGGGTAATAGTGTTTTTCTAGGTCTATAAAAGTGTTCTGAAAAAGTGAATAGAAATGCCAACGGTCAATGTATCCTTTATACTCTCTCAGACAATTTAAAAACCTTCTCTTTTTGATTGTTTTAATTTATTCTTCCGTAGCACATCTACGGAAGACAAAATTTATGTTCTGTTAATTCTTTCGAAGGTAAAATTTTCTTCCGAAGCAAATGTTTGTTTTTCTTTCGAAATTAATTTGATAAAAATTTCTTTCGAAGCAAGTGTTTGTTTTTCTTCCGAAGTTAATTTTGATAAAATTTCTTCCGAAGCAAATATTAGTTTTTCTTCCGAAGTAATTTTGATAAAAATTTTCTTCCGAAGCAAGTGTTTGTTTTCCTTCCGAAGTTAATTTTGAAAAAAAATTTCTTCCGAAGCAAATGTTTTTGATGTATGATACTAATATATTGTTAAATCATTGTTGTTTGCTGTTGGACTTTGTTAATTCTGCTTCATGGCAAATGTACAAAATAGATATTTAGTTAAAACACTTTAGATATCCTGCAACCAAGTTAGTGCTCAAGATCTAACTTTCTTCTTTTAAAAATAAAACACATTAAACTCAGATTTTCATGCTAATTACTACTCCCCTAAATTCATGATTAATGATGAACTTATGCATTTATCAAAAATTTATTAAGAGAATAGCATAAAAAGCAATTATTTGTCAAACTTATTAGTAAATAATGGAACAAAAAAAAATCTTTTTGTATTTTGCTTATAAGCAGAAGCTTAAACTAATTTACATGCATTTACATCATAAAATGGGATCATACTATGATACTAAGCAACTTCCTGAACTAGTTTTGTTTGATGATAGAATACATAGATCTAGTGTTGATTGCATGTATTATGATCCACATAAATTCAAGCAAGAGTGTAGTTTCAACTTGTCATGTTGTTTATCATGTTTTGGTACTGATTAAAGATAGACAAATATGGACTCCACATTCAATTCACACTAGAGTTTGTCCTCTGTTTGTGAGTTAATTTATCACTTTTTCACACATAAAACTATGTTCTTTAATTATAAGCTCTATCTTAAGATTTCTTTGAAATCTTATTAATGCTGATATGATTTGTAAGCTCTGAATTAATATACAGTTGATCACATTGGATTCTTTTAGAGTTGTTCCTTTTTGAAATCTTTTTTATCATCATCAATAGGACACCAGGTCTTTACTTACGTAAAACAGAGGTGCCTGCGAACCCAGGTCTTTGTTTACACAAAACAAAGGGTCCATGATGTGCAAAGATAGAGGTTATAAAGTGTCACAACATACTGTGCTTAGGTGAATTAGTTGATCACAGTAGGGTAAGACTTACTTGCTTGTTCCTCAAAATGGAATTGTCCACAATTTGTCACCTTGGCATTACGTTATGCATGAACTTGTATAGATTTCACTCAAGCTGAACCTACTCACATATCAAGTCACATCTGATCAGTATTTATTATGTGATAATATTCAGGAAATTAAGCAAAGGCATAGTGTACTATCATTTCCCATGACATGAACTACTTATTCAAGAAAACATGAAACTAAGAAAATATTTTTTGGAATTTTATATGATTTGTGAATTTTTTTGGCTTTTTCATATTAGGAAATTTAAGGAAAGGTCATGCTTTTCTTTGTGTTGATTATTTAATCTAATGTTGGGCTATTCGAAGATGATACTTACCAAAACCTAAGTGCCAAATCTCATGATGATTACTAAAACCGACATGGTGAAGATATTCTAAAGATATGATCAAAACGAAGAAAATTGACCAAAGTCAAACTTAGTCAAACTTGGTCAACCGTGGTCAAAGTCAACAGTTAACATCAGCGGTCGTCTCGAATGACTTTAGCACCCGGCAGTCACGCATCAGCAATGGAGAATTTATCAGACTTAGAACTATATTTGTGTAATCATTTGTGCTTAAATGTAATTTCTTCTTATTTTTGTAAAGAGTATAAATGACTAAGTGTAGTCATTTATACTCTAACATTAGAACAATCACTAACAATCCATAGCATTCACTAGAGAATTCAAGGTTAAGTGTGTGTGAGAGAAAGTGTGCTTGCAAACTCCCTTGTAATTCTCTTGGTATCATACATATGAATGAATGAAATTTTTATGATTATGTGTTCTTGAATTGTTCATCATTCATTCATCATCATACATTTCATCTTGCAATAGATCTTCACTTGAAATCATCAACGGGTTTGTGAGATTCTGTATCACAAATTCGATAAGCGGAAACAATACGATTGCAATATTCGATCCACCAGCAGAATCAGTGGTTTTCACAATTGGTATCAGAGCCTTGGCTCCTTGTTCTTCAAATTCATCTCAAAAATTTGAACCACAAGTTTGATCTGCGAATTGTTTTTGTTTTTGATGAAATCAAGCTACCATTAGCTTTGATTTGCTATTTCGTGAAGATCTGCAAGTTTTCATATCAATTGAAGTTCATTTGAGCCTTTAATTTGAAGATTCAAGCAAACTTGTTCTTCAAGTCTTCAAATGCTCATGAACGTTAAATTTTGATTTTGTTGTTGTTTAATCGAATTTAAGCTTCTAATAGCTTTAGTTTGTGATAACTAACACTTCTGCAAAGTTTCATATCAATTGAACATCCATATCTCTTGAATTTGAAGATTTTTGAAAAATTTTGTGTTCTTGAGAAAATTTCACTGTTCTTGAGGAAAATCATCAAAATCATGAATCTGATGTTGTTTAGCTGAAATTGATAGTGATTTTAGCTTAGAAACATCAAATCTAAGATTCGTTTATCATTTTCAACATCCAAATCATACATTTTGAACATTGATTCTTAGATCTGGGTTTTTGTTCTTAATTGTGTTCTTCATGAGTTCATCGTCTAAATCCGAGTTTAGATGATGATTATATGAAATTGATTGTTGTTTTAGCTTATAATCACTTATCTACAGCTATTATAACCTTTGATTTTATCAAATTCCAGTAGAAATCCAAGAATCAAAAGTTTGTTCATTTAAGAACATGAAGTTTGACTTTCTCAGAGTCAAACTGCTTTGAAATCTGAAAATCAACCAAATCTTTGATTTGATTTAGATTTTGATTCATTTGTTCATCATAAAATCATTCAAGAGTCAATCAAACTTCAATTTGTGAATTTGAAAGTGAAATTTCATTCATAATCAAAATTTACAAAGAATACACAAATTACACTTGAATTTGATTTTTTGACTAAGTGTTCTATCATCCACAGCTGATGTACAAATTCCACAGCTGATGCTCAAATTCCACAGCCGACAATCTTCATCATTTTTGCAACCAAATGTCCACAGCTGATGTGTTACATCCACAGCTGATGCACAAGGTCCACAGCTGACAAACGTACATTTGTTTAAGTGTTCACAGCTGATGAACAAAACATTTCACAGCTGATGTGTTAATTTTCAGAGAGGACGTGTAACATAACAAACATACATTGATCCACAACAAACGTTTACCAAAATCTGTCAACAACATTTCACAGCAGACAACCACACAAAAACAGCATCCACAGTGGACATTTAACTACACAGCTGACGAATTCAGCTCAAGAACAAACAAAATCAGCTCACAGCGGACAAGCAAACTTGTCCACAGCGGACAAGTAAACTTGATCACAGCGGACAAAGAC
This sequence comes from Flaveria sonorensis, assembly GCA_025506505.1. Taxonomy (NCBI): domain Eukaryota; kingdom Viridiplantae; phylum Streptophyta; class Magnoliopsida; order Asterales; family Asteraceae; genus Flaveria; species Flaveria sonorensis. The sequence goes on along the minus strand of CM046440.1, from coordinate 47,387,507 downwards.
CCACTCACAGCAGACGTTTTCCCTCATCACACTCAGCGCACATCAGAACATAAATTGTCCACAGGGAACTTGAATCATCAATTCCACAGCGGACATCAGAACAAACAAAAGGTCCACAGCGGACATCGAATCAAATCAAACAGAACGTACGTTTTCATTTTACACAGCGGACATACACAACTTTGTCCGCAGTATCCACAGCGAACGAGTTGAAACCACAGCGGACATTCACAACTCATCCACAGCGGACAAGTAAAGAACAAGTCAACACACCTACAACCGACACATTGTCTTTGCATCTGCCTACAGCGAACGAACCCCTTCCGTCGGTGTGAACACTCATCAACCATAACCACATCATCGACTATCATCATCGACACCTTCATCACCGATCTTCCAATCGGAGTAACACAACAGCACTTCCGACCACCAATCTTCAAATTGATACCAAAACCGAAAACAAAAACCACCAATCTTCACAACTCATCCACGGCGAACAACTAAAAACCGATTAACATCAGTTTGATTCGAAAACTCCCCGGAGAAGCACCAATCATCACAGATCCTCCAATCAGGTTAAATAGAACCCACCTTTGGCATTTCGATCACCAATCACCTTCGAATCTGACCGATCCCAACCATCGCCACCAACACCATCGCCGGCGACGAGCTGGGGCTTCACCGAACAGAGAGTGAGAACAGAGAAAGCATTGAAAGGTTTGAGAGTGTTTTGGGAGTTCAATTTTGACTCTTTTTTATTTTGAGAAATATTAAGTTCAGAAGACATTAAAAAAAAGGAAATGGATTTCATTTTGACCGACTTATTAGATTGTTCGCAGAAGAATTTTTTGAGTTCGGAAGATTTTAATTTTGACCCGATAATTTTATTGTTCTTAGAAGAGTTGTTCTCGGAAGAATTGAGGATTTAAAATTTTGATTTCAATTCGGAAGAGTTGTTCTGGGAAGATTTAAGAAATTCAAATTTTGACTTTAATTTGAAAGTGTTACTCTCGGGAGAATTTTGTAATTCTTGGAAGATTTTATATTGACGGGCATTCACATTCTTCAAACAACCAAATTAACAATAACTTTAATCGTGTCACAAAATCATTTGATTTTAATTTGAACGATCCAAATTTTATTACTTTTTAATTGAGCTAGATTAAACTTAGTCCGGCTTAACAAAATTGTAATTGAACAAAGTTAACTCTTTAATTAGGCCAATCTAATTAAATTGAGTTTCGACGTTCTGTGGATTCAATTAAAGTTTTAAATTTGATTTTTATTTAAACTCAAAACAAATTTTCAAATCATTTTTGTTTTTAAACAAAATGGAAAATTTAACATTATTCACTGACACTCGTGTTTCAAGAAACCGAGCTATCTTTCTTGCTGCAGGTAGAAAGAGGTTTCAAGAATTCAAACAAAGCAAACCAAGCTGCAACCAATCAAACAACAGCAGCAAATTAAACAGAAGCTGCAATCAACCAAACAACATCAGCAAATCAAACAAAGCTGCAAACAACCGAACATCAACAGCATATCAAACAATAACAACAATTCATATTTTGACAAGACAAACATTCAGTTGTACATCAGTCACATTGAGAAATAACTGATGCACTTACATTTATGTGATCTTGCAAACTCAAACAACACTTTGTCTAATGATTTGATAAAATGCGGGTCAGAGATGGAACAATCTCAAAGAAATGATCAAGCATAAATCAAGACATTGAATCAACAAAACATCAGTTTAGCTTAAGAGATGAACCAGTTGCATGACAAAATGGTTCAACAACAAATCAAACTTGAAGAGTTAACTGCTGAGCTTGCAAAATCCACAAACATCAACAACACAAACATTCCTCCATTGCCTGAAATTCCTGAAGATAGAAAGATCAATCTATGTTCATCAGCATGCAAAGATGAAGTTCAGGCGTATCAGAAATATTGCAACAATATATCATACATGATAAAGGAGGAAAGAGCTTCACATTTAGAGGAACTACAAACTTCTGAAAATCAAATTAGTTCACTAGAGAAAGAAGTTGATAAATTGCTTAAAGAACATCACAAGCTGAATGCTCAATCAACTGAACTCTCTGTGAAGTTAACAAACACAAAGGCTGAAGTTGAAGCCAAAATATCAGAAGCAAGTACAACCAAAACAATCAATAACTTGTAACATTACATTGAGCGTCTAAATCAAGCAATCATAACAGAAAAGGCTACAAATGCAGAATTGAAGATACAACATAAAGCCTTTGAAGATAAAATCAATTCTCTTCTAAAGGATGTAGACAAACTCCTTGGAGAAAGATTTAGTCTTCAAGATCAAGTTACAAGACTCACTGAGTCTTTAACAAAGACAAAAGCAGATCATGCATCAACTGAAGTTGAACTTGAGAATTTAAAGATGACTGCAGAAAGTTGGAAGAACTACTTAATGCACAAAGAGATCAGAAGAAGAGTGCTGGAACTACATACAATGTTGTTCCTCCTCCTTACAATGATAACTACACAAAAATGCCAACTTCAATGACAAGTCCAGTCAAAGAAGATTCAAATATGCATGATCATCATCCAACAGGCAAACCATCCACTATCACTCAAATCACTTCCCTTGAAACACCACCAAAGCTGTACCTCAAACCAGAATCACCACAGAATGAAATTTTCATTTTTGTGATGATCAAGATGGAGATCCTGCAAGTGATGACAGTGATGAAGAAATCAACCAACCAATCAAACAAACATTGACAGTTATTAATCATGTCATTGAAGAAATCAATCCAAAACAAATACAGCCACATAAATCCAAAGCAGCAAAGCCTGACAACAAACAAAAGGATATGGTTCTCTATGAGAAATTCAAACCAGCTGGATTTCTTGAACCAGAATTGCCTAAGGCTGAACTGAAAACAAAGATTAAGATGGAGTTAAAGAACAAGCAGAAACCTGAGGTATTTCAAATCAAAGAACAGGTTAAGCGGAAGAAAACCAAATCTAAAAAAAAGAAGAAAAGTCAGACAAAGTCTTCTACACCTGATCCAAACCAACCATCAACCTCAAAGGCTACATTAGAAACTCCAAAAAAAACAACCAATTCTCTATGAGACATGTAATTCAGATTCACACAACACTTCAGAGTGTAAAAACAATGAGAGTGATACATATATATGTCCTCACAAGAGAAAGCAACACAAACAAACAAGACAAAAGGCTCCAAGCAAATCCAACTTCATCTTTTAAACCTAAGGGAAGAAATCCAGACCTACTCCTTACTGCTTAAATTATGACATGGAGAATCATACCACTTCAGAGTGTTCATACAACAACTCTCCAACATCACAACACAAAAGAGGTCAAAGATGTTATCATACATAGAGTCATACTCACCAAGATCGGAGCATGAGTACTACAACAAACATCACAGCTACTCTTCTCCTCGATCATATCGGCATGGGTATGATTTTAAACATTATGATATTTATAATTATTGGGCACCAAGACATTATCCTAGGTCATACACATAACATAAGTATGATAGATATAGGAATAATACTTGGAATAATAGATATCATAGAAGATCATATCCATCAAATTATTATAATCATAATTATAATTCTTATGATGAATATGATCACATGCCCAGAAGAAACAAACATGATCAAGGACAAAGATCCTTTGCTCAACCTCCATAAAACTTTCAAAAGCAAACTAGATTTTCTAAACCAACCAAAAGAATTTCAAAAGCCAAACAAACTTATTTGTTAAACAAACTAAAGTTGAGTCAGTTGGTTTAAAATCAAAACAATGTTGGAAAAAGAAAATAATTTCAGGAGGTGAATCTGATCGTCATCAGATAAAGCAAAATCATACACATACGAGCAAGTCACATATAAAAATGCTAATGGAGAGCTCAGGACAGTAATGGCCTAGGTTGAAACATCTAACTGATTTGCTAGTGTGATAGGGACAGTTATGGAGGCCTGCCAACCCAACAAAAGTTAGCAGTGGCTGATCCCTTCCCATGACAGGAACGTTCTTCCTGCTCATGATGTTTATTATGCAACTGAGCCAAATGGAGCAGAAATTAACCATGATTCAATGTAGGACATCAATCATTCACAGAAACTATGATGGCAATGCAAGAAACAACCGATGTTTCATTCCATCTGCTTAGTCTATTACATTGCTACATGGACTAACTGTTGATGATCTCTATTGAATTGATAACACATATGCCATTTCTTTATTTTCTCAAAAAAAAAATCCTAAAAATTAGAAAATCAAGAAAAATCCAAAAATATTTCTATTGAATCTTCCTGCATTTACATGAGAAATGATAGTACACTCATCTACTATCTTCTACATCTATTTTTCAAATCAATAAAGACTGACAAGACTTTGTTTGATATGTCAGTAGGCTCAGCTTGGATTGAAGATAAGCATATTTGTGATGAACTAAATCAATATGCATTGTGGACCAAAACCATCTTAGGGTATTGGTAAGCAATGACTTTTCAAGTGTTTGCTTGTGTGGTTACCTAAACACACCATGCGAAAACGGTTTATAAATTTCTCATTGATAAAAGCATCCGTTTCTCCTTTGTTGTATGTAAATACGGACCTGGAGTAAACATAAGGACAACTTCTGTTGTGCTAAGCACAGACCTAGTTGTCCTTGCACTAAAAGTGTTGATGCTAAAAAGAATCCCAATATGGATCAAAGCTAAAAGAATCCCAATGAGGATCAACTTCCAATGTGAAGTATAAAAGAATCTCAATGCGGATCAAATATAAAAGAATCCCAAAGTGGATCAAATCATGAGAATTTATACTCTAGGTAGCCTGGTTCAAGTTGCAATAAAGTGCCACCTTGCATTTCATGAGGAGAGTTATTCTTCCATACTTCTGAGTGTGGGGTACTCAATTAGCATATCTAATCAAACCTAAACATGATAAATATCACAAAGTGTTGAAAATAGATCCTTGCATGAATTTAAGTGGACAAACATACTTACAATCAACTTTGTTCGTTGTCTATGTCTATTCCAAACTTTAAACATTCTTAGATGTAGAGGATTTTGGATTAGTATGATCTCATTGCAGTTGAAGGATTCATGCTTGTAAATATCTTAATTTTGAAAAATCTAAAATACTAAAAAGATTTGTCATTTTTTAGTATTTTTCTTAGTTTTGGCAGATTTACATGTGTTATTGATTTAGGAGTGAAACTTCCATGCAATACCTCTACCGAGAGGATTTAGACTTTTGCAAGTGATGAATTGCATGACATACCTGAGTTTCTTATTCAGTTCAAGATGTCAAGAGAATACTCCTGCTTCCTTCAAAGATCTCCTACCAGTTGCTGAGAACTAAGAATCCTCCTCTTGGTGTCTCATACACAAAAGTTCCTCACCCTCCAAAGCTTTTGTTGAGGGAGAGTATAAGTTAAGTCTAAAGAATTTCTGATGCTTCTCCTTCACTTCCGAAGTTGAGATAAAGCTGCTGATATTGCTACCTGTGCAATCCACAGGGTATGGACATGGGTGCATTTTCAAGTCTTAAAAACAAGACTAGAAGATCAAGCTGATGAAACATCCATCAAGTGCCAAAACAAAGTCTTTATGTGCCGAAACAAAGTCCTTTTCTTAATGCCTTTTTATGAAGCTTCTAAGAAGATGCTACCAGAAAGGGGGAGAAGACTGTACTTCAAGACTGCACATCAATCAACATCCAAGGTTTTGATAATCATGAGATTTTGGCAGCATCATCTTAGGGGGAGTATTGTTGGGTTATTTGAAGATGATACTTCAAGACACATCAATCAACATCAAATCTCATGATGAATACTAAAAATGACACGGTGAAGATATGCTAAAGATATGATCAAAGCGAAGAAAATGACCAAAGTCAAACTTAGTCGAACTTCGTCAACTGTGGTCAAAGTCAACAGTCAACATCAGCGGTAGTCCCGAATGACGTCAGCACCCGGCAGTCATGCATCAGCAATAGAGAATTTATCAGACTTAGAACTATATTTGTCTAATCATTTGTGCTTAAATGTAATTTTTTCTTATTTTGTAAACAGTATAAATGACCAAGTGTAGTCATTTATACTCTAACATTAGAACAATCACTAACAATCCATAGCATTCACTAGAGAATTCAAGGTTGAGTGTGTGTGTGAGAGAAAGTGTGCTTGCAAACTCCCTTGTAATTCTCTTGATATCATACATATGAATGAATGAAATTTTTATGATTATGTGTTCTTGAATTGTTCATCATTCATTCATCATCATACATTTCATCTTGCAATAGATCTTCACTTGAAATCATCAACGGGTTTGTGAGATTCCGCATCACAATTCAATAAACGACAACAATACGATTGCAATATTCGATCTACCCCAGCAGAATCCGATCTGTTGCTGGGGGTTTCCACATCTAAGTTGATCATGCCTAAGGACTCAATTAAGAAATTAAATCTCACTGAGTCAAAGGCTTTAGTGAATAAATCAGCAAGCTGATTTGTTGTATCAAAACATTTTTCTGAACAATCTCTCAAAAATGATATGTGATTTCTATGTGTTTTGTTTAACTATGTTGCACTAGATTAGCCGTGATGAACATAGCAGCTGAGTTATCAATATGCATTGGTTTTTGAAGAAAGTTGTAACCATAATCAAGTAATTGGTTTTGCAAACATAAAACTTAAGAGCAACCAGTTGAAGCAGCTATGTACTCAGCCTTAGCTGTGGATACGATACACCCTCCAAAGTCACTATCAGAATATGAGTAGAGGTTGAATTCTCCTTCTTTGGGATACCAAAGTCCTAGAGCTGGCTTCCCTTTGAGGTATCTGAATATCCTCTTCACTGCATTCATATGTGACTCCTTGGGGTCTGATTGGTACCTAGCACAAACACACACATCAAACATTATGTCAGGTCTGCTGGCAGTTAAGTACATTTTAGATCCTATCATAGATCTATGTAATCTTTATCAACTGACTTCCTTTAGGATCAGGTACAATCTTATCTATTGTTGATGCAGGTGTTTTGCATGAAGATGAATCAGCAAGGTTGTACTTTTTCAAGATTTGATTCACATACTTTTCCTGATTGATGAAAATGCCATCTGGTTTCAAATGAACTTGCAAACCAAGGAAAAATGTTAATTTTCCCATGAAACTCATTTGAAACTCAGATTTCAACAAAAAATCAACCTCTTCACACAATCTCTTGTTTGTTGATCCAAAGATGATATCATCCACATAGACTTGGACAACTAAGAGATCTTGATGATCATGTTTCAGGAAGAGAGTTTGATCAATTGTGACCCTTTTGTGACCATGCTTGAGTAAGAAGGATGACAATGTTTCATTCCATTTTCTTGGCGCCTGATGAAGACCATACAAAGCTTTGTCAAGCTTGTATACCCTTTGTACATAACCAAGATCATCAAAGCCTGGTGGTGGGGCAACATAGACTTTTTCATCAATTTTACCATATAAGAAGGCACATTTTACATCCATCTGGTAAACTGTGAACTTCTTATGTGATGCATAGTATGACATCCGGTAAGTTTCCGTTACCAAACTCAGTTAGTTCAGTTAGGTCTTGCATACACGTGTCGTGAGCACACACTAGTTGTCGTTGAACGTTGGTGACTTAATAATAATTAACACTGATTATCTGATAATAACTTAATTAATAATGTTGATTATTAATTTGTAGTTATGTGATATTTGATTTTAAATATTATTTGGGAATTTTATCTTGTAACGTGACCACGTGTTATATTTATTGCACGTGTTTTGTAGCTATTGAAAATTATGCATGATTATCATTGTTAGTTTATAATATTTGTGTTCAGTAGTTAAAACCTTTTAAAAAGTGTTAAAAGAGCAAGTTTTTATAAAATGTGATCAAGGAGGGATTAATTTGTAAAAACTACAAAACTTATATTTGGTAAAAACCCAACCCTAATTCCCTAACCCCCCTTGTGGCCTAAACCATCCACACACACCATTTTTGCGATTTTGAGCAAGAACAACAAGGAATCATCGATTTTTGATTAGTTGCAAGCATTACAACGTGTAGCAAGCATCAATTCTTGGCCATTACACGATTAAAGGTTAGTTTTTTATGGGTTTTTCATGGTTTTTGAGTTATGGCCGAACCCTAGTTCGATTCTTGCTTAGAATGTCAAATTTTTGATTGTTTGATGATTGTATGATGTTAGTTAGATTGTATTGATGCTAGTTTACGTGGATCATACAAGAAATTCGTGGTTTAGATGTGTTGTTCATACCTTACTAATAATAGTAACTTTTTGCATGAACTTGATGAATTGATGATACATTGATGGTGTTGTGATGTTAATGATGTTGTATGAACGTTGGGTTATGATTATTATGCAAGAAATCCATGAATTGATCATGTAGTTCATACCATACTATAAGTAGAAACTTTTGGATATGAGATTTGTGAATTATGATGATTTGATAGTGTTGGTCGTGTCTAGATGATAGCATGGACTTGATTAGGCATGATGTTGATGAATTCATGAATGTATTGGGTGCTAGATTGATTTTGGGATATTACTTTCCCAAAAGGGAAACTTTAATTTTGAAGATCATTGGATATTGTGAGTTAGACTTGTTTATGATATTAGGATCATGTTAGAATGTTTCTGGATGATGTTTAATGTGTTGGATTGTAATCATTGGGTCATATGATTAGTTAGTGCAACTATGGGAACATATGAGCTTTCTTGGAAAATATGCATGTATACATGTTATGTGCTATGATGAATTGTCATTATTTATTATTATAATGTTAATGTCTTGCTTGCATGGGTTACATGTGGTATATTACTGATGGGTATCATACATGCATGCGAATCTGAGGCCCCTACTTTGTAGGATTGGAAGGGTTTAGAGTGTGTAGCCGTGAGTGGCTTCACATGGAACGTTATGAGTGACTAAATCTAATGTGCATTGTAAAGGAATATAAATTAGAAATGATGAATTGGATTACGTGCGTTGTATGATAACCTGATTTAGCATGAAAAACATGATAAGCCTTACGTGTTATAATGTGGCTTTTGAGAATAACTTGCATAGTAATTTGGAATGGTTTGTTGAATTATTGGTAGATATGTTTTATCAAACAAGAAATTAATTTGAAATGTCACCAACGGGTCAAACGGGTCAACTGGGTCTAATGTGTCTTGTTTTCCAAAACCTTGAGTCAATGTGTTTATTGAGCACTTAGGGTTGTTAATGATTCTGTGTACACGTACTTATGTATTTGCGTGTTCTAGGTGACCTCTGATGGTTTTTTTTCGTCTCACTGTTAGCTTTTACTATTGTTTGTTTGCGCACCAGGTGAGTTCATGACCCACTTTCTTATACACTCTCTTTTGGGGGAGATAGCATACTGGTTTATATACGCTTTATTATAGTAAGTTGTGTATAGTGTAACATAGTGGGTTATACCATGGAAGTCCTCAAATTTCGGATCGTTAATATTGGTATATAGCAAGAAATCTTGGGTAGTACTACTGGGGCTGACAAGCCCCACCTATGCGACTCGAGGTCAAACGGGTGCAATATTGTCCTAAACTACTAACAGCGTCATGACCTGGTATGTCATGACGGGAGGCAAACAACAAACACAGTTAGGTTCGATCCCGAAATCACTATGGTTACTACTATAGCTATCTATTTCAATGCACTTCTTATGTTTTACAACTGTACTAATTTATGATTAATGCAAACTCTTGAACTCACCAACCATTGTGTTGACAGTTTTAGTATGCTTTTCTCAGGTCGTTTCTAGCAGCTTCCCATAGGAGCACGCAAGTGTCAAGCATGTTTTATTCAAACATTGTTTACTTTTAATTTAGCATTTACTTTCCTACTTTGGTTTGGGCGTGTGTTTTGCGCAGTTTACCTTTAGAACCATGTGTTTGGGTTATTTAAAAAACGCTTCCACAAATATTTTAAAGTTTTAAACTCTGATTTGTTTAAATGTTGCATGTAGAGTCGTTCTGAGTAACTAATGACTGAGATCCTGGTTTGTTCACTTCCCTCACGGTAAAACCCCGCACGTGGATTTTGAGGGTGTGACAGATTGGTATCAGAGCCATTGGTTATAGGGAACTAGGTTGCATACACACTAGACTATAACCACACAGTTTGTTAGTTACTCGTTACTTATTCCTTACTGTATACTCATTGGCAGACACATCACGTACCTTGCAGCAAGTCATCGTCATCTAGAGCTCTAGGCAAGAGACATGCACGATCTGAGTCACCTCCTCCTCCTCCTGTACCTGATAGGGGATCAGACTAGCCTCGACATCCTTACCCCTCTAAAGAGATGGATTGGGATCAGCCATTTGCATTACCCCAGCACGATCCTCCGCGGAACTGGAACTTCTATCCTACCTATATACACCGCATGGTTTACAGGGAGCGTGTACCAGCTGTAGCTCCTACCCAACCTAGGACTAGGTCATCGACAGCCTCTACATCACGTACTTTTCCTTCCCTAGACATCCCTCTCGAGCAAGCGATTACAGCTTTAGTGGCTACGTTAGACATTGAGCGGCAGCACATTAGAGGACTCACTGATGAGAACTCCACTCTATGATATGAGATGTGTCAGTTGCGTTTCCAGGTAGAGACGCTCCAGGTGCAACTCTCGATGGCCATTGGTGGGCATCATACCCTGGCAGGTAACGTTGTAGCACTTACTGAGCGCATGAACCCGCAAGAGCACCACAACATAGTGATCGACGATAGATTTGCTTATCTGGAGGCACAGCTAGCGGCGCTTCAGATTGCCGAAGCCCCTGCACCTGAGGAAGATCCTATTAAAGAAGACCTAGCGGAGGAGCTTAAAGAAGAACCAGAAGAAGCCCCGAAGGAAGAAGAACCAGCAGAGATGGAAGGGGATAGTGATGGATCTGACGTCCTGGATTGATTCTACATTTATATGACTTGGACTATATAGTGTTTCTTTTCTTTTGAAACCTATATGGGAAGTGTTGTTTCCCACCCAACTGAAAAACTAAAATTCAAACATTGATAGAATATTTTATGACACATTTACAATTTATTTGTCTTTGGTTATTATTTTGGTTATAAATGTTGTGGTTGTGATAAATTCATTATTTCTTATTATTTACTGTACTTCAATGAGATAAATATGTTGGAGGTTACTCATTATTGTATTTGTGAATGTAAAGTGAAATATGGATGGACGCGGTAGAGGACGTGGGCGTGGTCGTGGACATGGTGCCGGTGGACGTGGTACTGGTGCTATAAACATGACCCCGCTGAGTTGGCCACTCTGATTAATGAACATGTACAGGCGGCAGTGGTTGCTGCTCAAACTGGATAGCCAGCAGGTAAATGATACAAGTGGCCTAACCAATATTAGTTGCTCGTCTGGACTACCCAACTAATGTTTTGGTTTGTCGGAACAGGACCCCCACACTGTACCCACAAATCCTTCATGGATTGCAAGTCTCATACCTACAGCGGAACTGAAGGAGCTGTGGGACTGGTACGATAGTTTGAGAAGACCGAATCCGTCTTCGCAAAATGTAACTATCCGCCAGCGGGCAAGTGAAGTACGCAACTGGAACTCTTGAAGGTGCAGCCCTCTCCTGGTGGAATGCCCAGGTGCAAATGCTGGGTCAGGTGATGGCTAACGACCTACCTTGGGTCGAGTTCAAGGAGATAATGACAGAGGAGTATTGCCCCCAAAACGAAGTGCAGAAGCTCGATGTTGAGTTCTGGCAACTAAAGATGCAAGGTTCTGAGATTGAGGCCTATAATACAAGGTTTCATGAGTTGGCAACACTGTGCCCGGGAATGGTTAATGAAATGCATAAAAGGATCGAGCATTACATATGTGGATTGGTTCCAGAGATACAAAGTATGGTGACTGCTGCGAACCTCTCTACTATTCAGCAGATTATTCGATTGGCTCACAAGCTTACTGACAAAGCGGTGGAGCAAGGAAATCTACCCAAACAGGTTGTTGTGGCAAGCGTGCCTGACAATAAACGCAAGTGGGATAACTCTGGCAACAAGGGATCTTCGTCAAATAGCCAATCTCATTAACATCAGCAACAACAAGGGCACACTCAGCAGCATCAGCATCAACAGCAGCAACGGAAGTTTAACAACAATCATAACTTTAATCAGTCATCCTCCTCATCCCAGTGACAAGGTGGATATGTGGGAAATATCCCAAATGTAACCGATACAACTATCACCACACTGGCAGGTGTGACAATATTCAATGCCTGCGTTGTGGTAAGGCTGGGCACGCAACAAAGGATTGCCATGGTGAGTTGATGAAGAAGCCTCAGCAATCCCAAGAAATACCAAACGGTTGCTTTGAATGTGGAAAGGAAGGACACTACAAGATGAATTGTCCACAGTTGAAGAATAACGAGAATGGTGCTGGAAATTGTGGAAACAACAACAACAACAACAATAATGGCAATGGTGACAATAACGGTGGCAACAACGGTGGAGCTAAAGGGAGAGCCTTTGTCATGGGTTCAGGTGAGGCTCTAAACGACCCTATACTGTCACTGGTAAATTTTCTGTTAACGGTCGTTTTGCTACGGTATTGTTTGACATTGGAGCTGATAGAAGTTTTATCTCTAGTAAGTTTAGTAGTCTCTTAAATGATATGCCTTCTCTGTTGGAATCTAGTTACATTGTAGAATTAGCCAACGGTAACAGATTCATGTGACACACATTCTTAGGGGTTGCAAGATAGAACTTGCGGGTCATACCTTTGACATCGACGTCATGCCTGTTACGCTTGGAAGTTTTGATGTAATCGTAGGCATGGATTGGCTTTCCGACAAGCAAGCGGAAGTCATATGTCATAAGAAGATTATACGAATTCCCATGGCTGAAGAAATTCTCTCGGTCAGAGGTGATAGGTGTGGTGCAGTGATGGGCATCATATCATACATGAAAGCACAACAGTTGCTACGTAAAGGTCGCTTAGCCATATTAGCCCTTGTAACTGACAAGCAACCGGAGGAAAAGAAGATAGAGAATATTCCGGTAGTTCGTGACTTTCAGGAGGGGTTTCCAGAGGATCTGCCTGGACTACCACCTCATTGTCAAGTTGAGTTACAGATTGATTTGACTCCCGGAGCCGCACCGATAGCAAGAGCACCTTACCGGTTAGCTCCGAATGAACTACTGGAACTATCTGCTCAACTGCAAGAGTTATTGGATAAAGGGTTTATCCGACCGAGCTCATCCCCTTGGGGAGCACCTGTTCTCTTTGTCAAGAAAAAGGATGGCACATTTCGAATGTGTATCGACTACAGAGAACTGAGAGTCCGAGAGGAAGACATCTCGAAAACTACATTCCATACACGTTATGGTAATTATGAGTTCTTGGTCATGCCATTTGGGTTGACAAAGGCACCAATAGTATTCATGGACCTCATGAATCGTGTGTGCAAACCCTATCTTAATCAAATTGTTATTGTGTTCATTGATGACATATTGATCTATTCAAGGACCAAGGAAGAACATGAAGAGCACTTACGTCTAATCTTGGATTTACTTAGAAAGGAGCAACTGTACGCCAAGTTTTCCAAGTATGATTTCTGGATACGTGAAGTACAATTTCTGGGTCATATTGTTAACAAGAAAGGAATACATGTTGATCCTGCAAGGATTGAAGCAATAAAGAATTGGTTGGTTCCCAAGACGCCCAGTGAGATACGACAGTTTCTTGGACTAACAGGATATTACCGACGTTTCATTCAAGGATTTTCTAAGATCGCTCAACCCCTTACAACCTTGACTCATAAAGGGACAACGTATAAATGGGGTGATAGTCAGGAGTCTGCTTTTCACTTGTTGAAATAGAAACTGTGTAGCGCACCGATATTGGCATTACCGTAGGGAAGTAATGATTTTGTGGTTTATTGTGATGCTTCTATTCAAGGACTTGGTTGTGTCTTAATGCAATGTGAAAAGGTTATAGCCTATGCTTTGAGACAACTAAAAGTACATGAGAAGAATTACACCACCCGTGATTTGGAACTAGGTGCTGTAGTTTTTGCCTTGAAGATCTGGAGACATTACTTGTACGGTACCAAGTGCACTATCTACACCAATCACAAGAGTCTTTAGCATGTCTTTGAGCAAAAGGAGTTAAACATGAGGCAAAGACACTGGGTGGAATTGTTGAATGATTATTATTGCGCTATCAAATATCACCCAGGATAGGCAAATGTAGTTGCAGACGCGTTGAGTAGAAAGGAGACTGCTAAACCTCGACGAGTGCGAGCTTTGCATCTTACGATTAGCACTCACTTGCCTGAACAAATTCGAGAAGCTCAGACAGAAGCCTTGAATACGAAAAACATTGGGTCTAAATCTTTACGAGGAATGGACAAAGAGTTTAAAGTGAAAGCAAATGGAATTTTTATTTCATGGACAGACTTTGGGTACCTTTGTATGGAAACCTAAGGGAGTTAGTTATGGGTGAGGCTCACAAGTCTAAGTACTCTATACATCCTAGTTCAGACAAGATGTATCATGACTTGAAGGCGCACTATTGGTGGCCTAATATGAAAGCAAATGTAGCTACGTATGTCGGCAAGTGCCTGACCTGTTCGAAAGTTAAAGTGGAATATCAGAAGCCATCTGGGTTACTACAACAACCTAAGATTCCTATGTGGAAGTGGGAATAGATTTCTATGGACTTCATTCCCAAATTACCCCGGACTCCAACTAGTTGTGACATGATATGGGTGATCGTGGATCGATTAACTAAATCCACTCATTTCTTGCCAATCAAGGAGATGGATAAAATGGATAAATTAACTCGAATTTATCTGAAGGAGATAGTCTCGAGACATGGTGTACCGGTCTCCATTATTTCTGACCACGATGCTCGTTTTACATCGTACTTCTGGCAGTCGTTACAGAAATCTCTGGGTACGAGTCTAGATATGAGTACCGCTTATCATCTGCAAACAGATGGGCAGAGCGAACGTACTATTCAGACATTGGAGGACATGCTACGTGCTTGTGTGATTGACTTCGAGAATAATTGGGAAGTTCACCTACCATTGGTGGAATTTTCTTACAGTAATAGTTATCACACCAGCATTAAGGCAGCACCATTTGAGGCATTGAATGGGCGAAAGTATAGATCACCGGTTTGTTGGGCGGAAATTGGTGATAGTCGGCTAACAGGTCCTGAATTGGTGCACGAGACTACTTAGAAGATCGTACAAATAAAGAACCATATGGTTGCAGCACGTGACCGACAGAAAAGTTATGCAGACATGCGACGAAAACCTCCGGAGTTTCAGGTCGGCGTGGAAGGGCGTGGTTCGATTTGGTAAAAGAGGAAAGCTAAATTCAAGATACTTTCGGCCATTTGAGATTCTGGAAAGAATAGGTCCAGTGGCGTATTGATTAGATCTACCTGGACTCGTTGAGTGGAATTCATAATGTATTTCATGTCTCAAATTTGAAAAAAGTGTTTATCGGACGAGACAATGGTTTTACCTCTTGAGGAAGAACAAGTAGATGAACAACTATGGTTCATTGAAGAACCAGTTGAGGTGATGGACCGAGAGGTCAAAACTCTTAAGCAAAGCAAGATATCAGATGAAGCTCAAGTATCCTCATTTGCTCAAAACGACGATGCCAGCCGGAGAAGGTATTGATTAAATTTCGGGACGAAATTTCTTTCAACATGGGGATGATGTGACAACCCACTTGAAACTCACTTGATTTGTTTGTGCCAATGCAGTAGCCCAGTGATGTAACTCAACCATGTAATGCAATTTTCAGGACGAAAATTCTTTCAACATGGGGATAATGTGACATCCGGTAATTTTCCATTACCAAACTCCGTTAGTTCCGTTAGGTCTTGCATACACGTGTCGTGAGCACACACTAGTGGTCGTTGAACGTTGGTGACTTAATAATAATTAACAATGATTATCTGATAATAACTTGATTAATAATGTTGATTATTCATTTGTAGTTATGTGATTTGTGATTTTAAATATTATTTGTGAATTTTATCTTGTAACGTGACGACGTGTTATATTTATTCCATGTGTTTTGTAGCTATTGAAAATTATGCATCATTATCATTGTTAGTTTATATTATTTGTGTTTAGTAGTTAAAACCTTTTAAAAAGTGTTAAAAAAGCAAGTTTTAATAAAGTGATCAAGGATGGATTAATTTGTCAAAAACTACAAAACTTATCTTTGGAAAAAACCCAACCCTAATTCCCTAACCCCCTTGCGGTTGAAACCATCCACACACACACCATTTTTGCGATTTTGAGCAGGAACAACAAGGAATCATCGATTTTTGATTAGTTGCAAGCATTACAACGTGTAGGAAGCATCAATTCTTGGCCATTACATGATTAAAAGTTAGATTTTTATGGGTTTTTCATGGTTTTTGAGTTATGGCCGAACCCTAGTTCGATTCTTGCTTAGAATGTCAAATTTTTGATTGTTTGATGATTGTAAGATGTTAGTTAGATTGTATTGATGCTAGTTTACGTAGATTAGACAAGAAATTTGTGGTTTAGATGCGTTGTTCATACCTTACTAATAATAGTAACTTTGTGCATGAACTTGATGAATTGATGATAGATTGAGATGTTGTGATGTTAATGATGTTGTATGAACGTTGGGTTATGATTATTATGCAAGAAATCCATGAATTGATCATGTAGTTCATACCTTACTATAATTAGAAACTTTTGGATACGAGATTTATGAATTATGATGATATGATAATGTTGGTCATGTCTAGATGATAGCATGGTCTTTATTAGGCATGATGTTGATGAATTCATGAATTAATTGGGTGCTAGATTGATTTTGGGATATTACTTTCCCATAAGGGAAACTTTAATTTTGAAGATCATTAGATATAGTGAGTTAGACTAGTTTATGATATTAGGATCATGTTAGAATGTTTCTAGATGATGTTTAATGTGTTGGATTGTAATGATTGGGTCATATGATTAGTTGGTGCAACTAAGGGAACATATGAGCTTTCTTGGAAAATGTGCATGTATACATGTTACGTGTTATGATGAATTGTCATTATCAATTATTCTAATGTTAATGTCTTGCTTGCATGGGTTACATGTGGTATATCGCTTATGGGTATCATACAAGCGTGCGAATCTGAGGCCCCTACTTTGTAGGATTGGCAGGGTTTAGAGTGTGTAGCCATGAGTGGCTTCACATGGCACGTTGTGAGTGACTAAACCCAATGTGCATTGTAAAGGAATATAAATTAGAATCTGTGTTGTATGATGAAATGGATTGTGTGCATTGTATGATAACCTGATTTAGCATGAAAAATATGATAAGCCTTACGTGTTACAATGTGGCTTATGAGAATAATTTGCATAGTAATTTGGAATGGTTTGTTGAATTATTTGTTGTTATGTTTCATCAAACAAGAACTTAATTTGACATGTCACCAATGGGTCAAATGGGTCATTTGTTCTAATGTGTCTTGTTTTCCAAAACCTTGAGTCAATGTGTTTATTGAGCACTTAGGGTTGTTAATGATTCTGTGTACACGTACATATGTACTTGCGTGTTCTAGGTGACCTCTGAAGGTTGTCTTTCTACTCACTGTTAGCTTTTACTATTGTTCGCTTACGCACCAGGTGAGTTCATGCCCCACTTTCTTATACACTCTCTTTCGGGGGAGATAGTATACTGGTTTATAAACGCTTTATTATAGTAAATTATGTATAGTGTAACATAGTAGGTTATACCATGGAAGTCCTCACACTTTCGGATCGTTAATATTGGTATAAAGCGGGAAATCTTGGGTAGTACTACTGGGTCTGACAAGCCCCACCTGTGCGACTCGAGGTCAAACGGGTGCAATATTGTCCTAAACTACTAACAGCGTCATGACCTGGTATGTCATGACTGGCGAAACCACTATGGTTACTACTTGTGAATATAGACTAGCTATCTATTTCAATGCACTTCTTATGTTTTACAACTGTACTGATTTATGATTAACGTAAACTCTTGAACTCACCAACCATCATGTCGACACTTTTAGTATGCTTTTCTCAGGTTGTTTCTAGCAGCTGCCCATAGGAGTACGCAAGTGTCAAGCATGTTTTATTCAAACATTGTTTACTTTTAATTTAGCATTTACTTTCGTACTTTGGTTTGGGAGCGTGTTTTGCGCAGTTTACCTTTAGTACCATGTGTTTGGGTTATTTACAAAACGCTTTGGAAATATTTTAATGTTTTAAACTTTGATTTTTTAAATGTTGCATGTAGAGTAGTTCTGAGTAACTAATGACTGAGATCCTGGTTTCTTCACTCGCCTCGCGGTAAAACCCCGCACGTGAATTTGGAGGGTGTGACAGATACTTCTAATCTAATTTCCTTACTGTAGTTACTCGGGTTTATAAATAGAACATGACCCATAGAATATAAGTCTGATGCTCTGAGAGTATGAAAGTCGTGTTTATCCTGAAAGTATTCGATAGCAGCACCCTTTCGCTTGATAACATAAAATCTCTTCTCATTATCGTATGCCCAGCTGATGATAGGTTCTAAGTTCCCGTACCTTGTGAAAGGTTAGAATGTCTCATTGTATGTATGTAAGCTAGTGGAGGAGGAGCAGCAACTGATAAGTTCCCGACCTAATGCACAACAATTTGACCTGTAACATTGGCTGTCTCGTCAGTCGTTTGTTGATTGCTCAACTCCCCTATCATTTCTCCTTCTTCTAGCAAAGTATCTAAAAACAAGTCTTTAAGACTATTTCCAAATATGTTAGTGTAGTCTATCCCTTCATCCAAATCATCAAACACACCAAAATCTTTTTCAGATTCCTCAGCAATCAGTCTTTGCTAGAAAGTGTAAAGTTCTTTCTCATAAGCAGCTTCAGTACCAGGGTCTAATGGTGTGTACTAAACTGTATCTTCGAGACTTGGTCCTGAGATATTTTCAATGCCTGATGATCCACCAGTACCAGTAGCTGCACCCATATCACCCCTTGATCATCATCATCATCCTTCTTATTATCATCACCCTCATCATCACCCTCATCATCATCTCCTTCATCACCATAATCACCATCATCATCCTCTACATGATCACTAGAATCATAATCAATCAAGTCTAAACCATCATCATCATCTACTGGGTTAGGAATAGGCATGACATGCTCAGGCTCCACAAATGCCTCTCCAGTATAAACTACAGGTTGATCCTCAAAAGTCATAGGAATATCAATGATAGGTGACTCTTGATCAACATCAGCAGTCTCAGCAGTATCTGTTGTCTCTTTTTGAACAACAAGATCAATAGGATGCTCTGTAGCAGGAATAGGATCATCAGCAGGTTTAGGACCAGCAGATTGTTGTCCACTAGTTTCTCAAACCTTTGTGGTCCAGTGTTGTGTAGACTGAAATGACACACGAGAGTTAAGATCCCTTAAGTTTTGCTCTAGGATATGAACATAGCTAAAAATAAACGTTGGCTGATGTTCAAGACCCTTGATCCTCTCATCTTTCTAAATTAATTGTCTCTGCAACTCATCAATCATCTGTGTCTTCTCCAACATTTCTCTCTCCAAATTACATACATGTTCATCAAGTGTGATACGTGTAGGTGAACTAGTCGAAGTACTAGCACCCTGTCTATGCTCAAGAGGAGTGTTGATGAAGTCTTCCATACAAACCATCTCATCATTCCCTGAATCTCTTGGAGGAGTCCTCAACACATTAGCAGTAGAAGTAGGCAAATCAGATGATGTTACAGTAGTTGTTTCTGTAAAAATCACTAGTGTCTCATTTGGTGTAGCCTCACTTACTGTGACTGGAGTCTCAAAAATAGTAACATCTTCTTTAATTGGCTCTATGATCACGGGGGTCCGACGCTTTCTTAACACGCCTCGTCCTCTACCCCTACCACGAGGACTATCTCCTGCCCTTCTAGCCATCCTCTTCTCCTACCTCGACTAACAACAGTCTCTTCTGGAACAAAATCTGCATCACATTCCTCAGTAGTGTGTTTTGCAGGAGTTTCATGCACTCTGGGACGTTCTTGCAACACATAAGGCACATTCCTAATTTGGTCACTATCTGTCTCACTATCTCTCTTAGTGAACCAAGAATCAATCTCTGCATCAATATCAGACCTCCTAGCACCTTGAGAACTTTCAGGTGCTTCTTGAGAGGATGTGTAGATGTACCAGCTTTATCATCTCTATGAACATGGTGAGTCTCTGTCTCATGTGGTGGAGCCTCAGCTTGAAAACCTTCAACAAACCTCCCCAGCTTAGCAAAATGGGATCCATCCCAAGCATTCCCTCTCGCTCCCATCAAGTAAGTGAATATGTCCTTCTTCATTACCATAACAGCATAGGTAGATGAATCAGACACAGCTAACTCAGGATGAGCAGGATACACTATCATCTGTATGAATTTGGGATACATGATGAGTTTCTTTCCAACAGTGGCTATGACATTCTTCTGCATCTCTAAAAATATAGCTTTGGATATGCTGTATGGAAGATCATCAATAAGAGATATCAGCAGGGATCTGAAAACAGCACTCAAGTGTCCATGTCAGCCTTTAGATTACTCAAGCAATGTATCACCATGTGAAATAGATACTTCAAGAATGGAGGTAAATACTTCTTCTCCAACAAAGGATATCTGTGATTGTATCCCATCCTAATCAAATAGCTTGGGCCACTTTATCGTCTATCTTAGCAGGTGCATTTGGCTGATCTTCTAATAAGAGCACACTGTTAATCACCTCTGTAGTGATAACCACCTTCTTGCCTTTCACTGTAGCTGATATGTATGGTTCCCCAATCTCATCTGTTTCATTTGCAACAGACTGCTAGAACTGATCAATAGTATCAATGAATATAGTCGGACTAGCAAAAATGGCATGATGTATCCGAGAAGTCCTTTGTCCTTCAATCAAAAATTTGAACAATGCCTTATCCTTTGGAACGTCTCCAAGATAAGCAATAGCATTATTGTTTTTATTGAAAACCATTAGTCATGCCATCTGAAACATAGAACAAAATTGATAAGTACAAAATATTTCAAACTTAGAACAAAAATTCACACTTAGAAAAATTTTGAAAAAATGAACTTCTCGCGCGAAACATCAACTACTCACGCGAAGAGTGTGAGTTTCAGTTTTAACTTTTCGCGCGACAAGATATGTTTTCGTATGAACCTGACTTTGATAGAAAGTCAACTTTTCGCGCGACAAGTTAATTTCATGCTAATAGTTCTGTGCGAATTTGAAAGTTCTCGCGTCTGTTCAAAGTCAACTAACTTTTCGCATGCGAGAAGTCTGTACAATTTCAGATTTTCAATTGAACAAATTCAGAGTGTTTTAACTACTAATACATGTTCATTAGATGTCGCCTAAGTCATTTTTAAGGTTACTCATGTTTAATTTGTTCAATTTTAACATGTATAAGTCCATTTAACTTTTGGTCAAGAACCTAACACATTCAAATCCAAACACTAATCATCAATATACCTTAAAGATTACTTGGGAATCAAAATGCGAATAGAATGGATGTATGAATCAAAGTAGAAATGATTTCGACACTTAGAATTTTGAATGAAATTTTGTGAAAGTTTTCGTGCGAATGGTATGACCTTTCACTCAACTGTAGTATTTATAGTACTTTGACTTCTCGTACGAGAAGTCAGAGTTTTCGCACACTGAACTTTTCGCTTCTTTTGAACCTTTCGCATTTGTTTTAAACTTATCGCATTAGATGAACTTTTCGCATACGACAAGTTCAATTTTCCCTTTTTAAAAGTTTACAACTTTTTATTTTTCAAATTTTCAAAAAATTAATTATCCTTTAAGCCATTTGATTTGTTATGAAAATAATTATTTTTATAAGTGTTTTACAATTATTCTAACACCCTTAATTTTGTAAAATGTTATAAAATTGAAACAAGTTGAAAAACATATTTACACAAACAATTTTAACATACTATTCTACTTATTTACTTAACTATTTTTGATAAATTTTCAAGTACAGGATCATATTTCTTAGAATTCGATCATTACCATCATCCAGCTTTATTATAAATGGAACTAGTTATGTTGATTGTCAACATATTGTGTCCATTTTAAACATAGACTTTAAGTTTACTTAGACACATAAGCTGTGATATTTATCATGTTTGATTGAATTATATGTCTTTAGTGTGTCCCACAATCAAAAATCCTATAGAACCTTATCCAACTTTAAGACACTTTTGAGATTTCAAGTCACCCCAATTTGACTTAAACCTTTCACTTCTGATCAGCATTTTTCAGAATATTAACTAGCCTAAAAAACATTTCTGAACACAGAATATTAACAAGTTTTAGGACTTATTAATATCCAGTCGGACTTATGTTTTTGCCCTCGTAAGACGTTTACGACTTACATGCCAAGTCGGACTTACATGCCAAGTCGAACTTACATGCCCCATCTTTTGATTTTGCCTCCTATGTCAGAACATATTCTCAAATGAAAAAATATTTATCATATAGTATGTATGTCTATGACATATCTTTTATTAATATGCTCATTGACATCTTTTATCCAATATGGCCTTTTGGCTTCTTTTTGCTCTTTTTGTTTTTTTTTTCTTTTTTATTTTGTTTTCATTTGTATATCTATTTTTGTATTTTTATTTTTACATATATATATATATAATATCTGAAAAAAATGGATCAGAAAGTAACTAGCTTGAGTATGACCAGACTATAACTCTCAGTCTGTTTTATCATGAAATTAGAGTTACCACAAAACCTTGATGAGTTACCCACTTCAGTCATAGATAGTTACTTTTAGTGCATCACATAACATAGTGGTTTTCATTCTTGAACGTCAAGCCAATCAACATATCAAACATAATCCATGCCAGTTTCTTGTAAGCCTTAGGATGCAACAACTCAAAATCAAGAATGTACTGTCATTTCCTGTATAATCTTGAAAATTAAATTTTCTCAATTTTTGTAAACCAAAATCTTTTTGTAATTTTCTCCAAACTATTTACTCCCCCTAAAAACAAAAATCCATTTTTTAAGTATTTTCAAATTCCCCCCCCCCCTAAAATTGTGATTACTAAATAGAAAATAACAATTTTGACAAAAATAAAGAAAAATATTTTAGAAAGGGTGTACGAATAAGTGTTAACCAAAGTTAATCATTCACAAAGATTTAACTAAAATGTCAAATCTGGAATGATCAAACGCCTTAGTAAATAATTCAGCAATGTTGTCATCTATGGAAATTGTTTCCAAACGGATAAGTTTGCGTTCAAAGCAGTCACGAATGAAATGCATGCGGATGTCAATGTGTTTTTTCTTGGAATGCTGAATTGGATTCTTCACAATGTTTAAAACTGCAGTATTATCACATAAGATTTTAGTGTCATAAATGTTTAGGCCATAATCAAGGAATTGTTGTTGAATCCAAACGATTTGTGAACAACAACTTGATGCAGCCACATAGTCAGCCTTTGCGGTGGATGTGGATACTATCTGTTATTTCTTGCATTGCCATGATATCAACCTATTGCCAGGAAATTGACAACCGCCAGTAGTAGATTTCCTATCCAAGTTATATCCTACATAATCACTGTCAGTATAAACAAATAAATCGAAATCAGAATTTTAGGATACCAAAGGCCGAGTGTTGGTTGACCCTTGAGATACTTAGAAATCCTCTTGACGGCTTTCATGTGAGATTCCTTTAGATTACTCTGATAACATGCACACTGATAAATAGGAAGCATGAAGTCTGGTCCACTTGCAATGAGACACATCAGAGAGCCGATCATTGATAGATACATGTGCTGATCAACATCTTCTCCCGTGAGATCTGGAGTCAAAGTAGGACGAGAAGACATAGGAGTTGGAGCTGTCTTGGAGTCTTGGAATTTGTATTTGTCTATAATACTATGAATATACTTTTCTTGATATATCAGTATTCCCTTATCATCTTGTTTCACTTGAATGCCCAAGAAAAATGTCATTTCTCCAAGAGAACTCATATCAAATTTCTTCTTCGTTACTGCTGCAAATTCCTTGCACAAATCATCATTGGTAGATCCAAAAATAATATCATCGACATAAACTTGAACAAGAATAAAATCATCACCAGTCTTCTGTATAAATAAAGTTTGATCGATTGCACCTCGTGTATAACCATTTGCAAGAAAATGTTCAGTGAGAGTGGCATACCAAGCTTGAGGTGCTTGGTGTAAACCATAAAGTGCTTTATGTAACTTGTAAACATAGTCAGGATGATCTGGATCTTCAAAACTGGTGGTTGACAGACATAGGTTTCTTCTTTCATTTCACCATACAAGAATGTAGTTTTAACATCCATCTGATATACTGTGAAGTTTTTGTATGAAGCATATGCCAGAAAAATTTATATAGCTTCTAGTCTTGCAACATGAGCGTATTTCTTCATAATCAAGCCCTTTAATTTGATAGAATCCTTGAACAACAAGTCTGGCCTTGTTGCGGACAATCACATCTTTTTCATCTGTCTTGTTCTTAAACATCCATTTCGTACCAATTGGCAACTTACCCTTTGGTAATTCACACAGATGCCAGACATTCAGCTTCTTGAATTACATTAGTTTGTCCTGCATGGCCTCTACCCAACTATTTTCTTTTAATGCCATTTCAACATTCTTTGGCACAACTTATGATAGAAAACATGAATACAAACATGTATTTATCGTTCCTGATTGACTTCGAGTTCGGACACCTTGTGATAATGGACCAATAATTGCTTTAGTTGGAAGGTCTCTATGAATTCTCAACTGTGGAATAGCATCTTCAGAGATAACTTCGTCTAAGTTTGACGTGTGACCAACTGGTTCTTCAGCAGTACTCCCTCCTCACATTGATAAAAAATATCTTTGTCTTGTTTATCATTGTCAATCGAGAGATCTTCAAATGGTACTTGAATATTATCAATTGGATCATTTTGAGTAGAAGAAGAACTCTGATCAGAAACTTGTGGAGCTTGTTTAACAACTGGATCATCATGAGGTAAATCCATTTCAGAAACAGAAATTGGAATAGCTACAACACTTGAAGAAGAAGGTATATCTGAAGATATTCCTTTTGCTTGAGGAGTCATAGATCCAATATCATCAGCAAAGATATCTGGAATTGAGGATGTCAAAGGTAGATTAGCAGTAGAAACAATAGATGGTCGATTAAATGTTTGAAATAAAGAAGCATAATCATAAACCTATAAAGGGGCAGAACCTGCATCTGTTTGTTAGATTCGTGCCAATCAATATCAAATGACTCAATTGTTTATTTTGATCTTTTATTATAAACCCGATATGCCACTTTGTTGGCTGAATATCCAACAAAAACATTCATCCACTTTTTCATCAAATTTGGATTCAGCATCAGATGTGTTTAACAAAGTACAACAACTTCAAAACGTTGTGAAATATTTGACTTTGGGTTTATGTTTGAAAAATATTTCATAAGGAGTCATATTTTGTTGTTTGTTGATTAACACATGATTCTAAACATAACATGGAGTATTAAAAGCTTTAGCCCAAAAGTATGATGGTAATTTGGCTGTTGATAACATAGTTCTGGCTGCTTCAATTAAAGTTCTGTTTCGTCTTTCTACGACTCCCATTTGTTGTGGAGTTCCTGCAGAACTGAATTGTCTTGCTATCCCCTTTGAATCACAAAACTTGTTTAAGATACGATTATAGAATTCCGTACCATTATCACTGCGTATGCCTTTGATTGTTTTGTCCGTCTGATTCTCCACGAGTGTCATGAATTTCATCAGCAAATGAGGTGTCTCATCTTTGGTTGCTAAGAAGAAAACCCATGTAAATCTAGAAAAATCATCAGTAATGACTAAACAATATGCACGAAGTCCCAAACTCAAAACACTAACAGGACCAAATGAATCCATGTGTAACAATTGAAGAATAGAGTCAATTTTGGTATGAGCAATTGGTTTATGAGAAAGTTTGTGTTGTTTGCCTTTTGAACATGATAGACAATGTTCTGTTAGTTGAAATTCTTTCAAAGGTAGACCAACAACACGATTTCCACTAACCAGTTTGTTCGTAGTTTTAAAAATTTACATGTCTTAGATGACGATGCCATAACAATGTATCGCTTTTCGAGGCTTTAGATAACAAACATGATGTAGTTACAAAAGAATGTGTACCATTCATGTAAGGCCCCATTCCGGAAACCCCACAGTTGGTCAATCATAGCATTTAACATTCAAATCGTTAATCGATTCATATAATTACACAACAGATTAAGTTAACAAAACCGTTCATTCCATTAATATTTACTGTTGCTAAGCAATACATCATTGTATTTAAATTACATAAGACTCTGTTAATTGCATTACAAAACAACAATATTATTAAGGGTGAACGGATGCCAACTGAAAATGCATAAAAGTCAGCGTTGCTGAGTGAGTTCTAGTTTTAAAGCGTTAAAATACCTGTATCATTTATATATGAAAATACCTATTTTTAGTAAAATATTTTTCTTACTTTCGTACGTGAGCATTCATCGTACATACATCAAGGTATAAACTTGTTATCTTTCATTATCGTACTCATTCGTTTATTTCGTACTTTTTCATTATCTTCTGTTGGGTTTTTACAAGTTTTAACAAGGATGTTTAACCATTTAAACATAAAAACGCAGCGGATGTATGGAGTTTAAAACTAGTGTTATATTCTGAAAATAAACATTTATATGTTCAAGAAAACAAACCCAAGAATAAGGATCATATATATGTGAAAAGAAATGCTATCAAAACCAACCATAGGATGTACATGAATACTACCTTTCTTGAACAAGCAAGTTGGATACGGATAAGATGAGGAAGATGATGTTTCTTGAATGTCTAGTCTTCAAAAGAGAAGACCTCAAGCTTGTATACCCACAAGCTCTTGCAAAGCACCAAACTTGTTAGGAAGTTAACACCCAAAGCCTTCCTTTCCAAGCTCTTATGTCCGTGAATGTGAAGAGAAAGATGGAGAAGAAAGAGTCCTTTGCATGTGTGAGAGAGAGAGTGTAGTTGAGTGTATCTTCCAAGGGATTAAAGTCTTGTATTAAAACAAGACAAGGAATCCCAAGAAAGCTAGGAGGGCGGCCGAAAAATGTGGATTCAAAATGGGTTCCCCCCATTTTAAAAAAAAAACACCCTTTTAATTCATTTTAATCACTCATTAAGTTATATAATTAAACTAATTTTAATCTTATAACTTAAACACTCTTATATTTGATGTTATTTAACTTATTTAAACAACATTACAAATGATATCTCATGAACAAAATATCCATATAATTTGTTCTATCTCAAATGCAATAGTTCAGAAAACCCATTTTCTAAATTGGTGTCATAATTTATTTGCTTGATCATGATCAACAAATAAATGTTTAACGGTGTTTGCCTAGCTTGTTATTGGGTATGACCCGACTTGGATCATAACGTACTAACCACATCAATCTTGTATGTGTCTTGGGCATATAAGATCCAACAATCTCCCACTTGCACAAGATTCATAGAAGATTGATGCAAGCAGTAAATACCGCCTAACAACGGTTTACTACCCTTAATACGTATGACTAAGTGCCATTCAATAACATCATCCCCTTCAAGTATCTTACTCGAAAATGTTTTAGGTGAAACAATCATCTATCCTTTTGTCACAGATGTCATGTTAAATCTTAGAGACACAGAATGATCATTCTCCATTGACTTAACTTTAGCAGGCCTTAGACATCTACTCTCAAAGAATAAGAGGAACAAATCCCATCTTGATTACATACGTCTCTCACAATCACCTCGTGCTATACCTGAATTTAGTCTTATGTACTGCCATGTTTCAGAACAGCGAAGAACTAAGTCAAAGTATAATACCCGGTGAATATCAAGACCCAATATGTATCTCAGGTCAGAGGATACCAAATGATATTCGCCTTTACTCAAATTACTTATGATCAATCAAGAAGATTCCATGTAGTAATATTTGAAATGCGGGCCAGTCCAATATTTATATCCCATAAATATCTATGAACTTTGGCAGCAACCCTTTGCTATATATTCATCCAAATGAATATCTACCAATCCAAGTTCATAATAGTCTTACCCTCATACTTGTTCCCACAGGCATGAACGACTACGGACGTTTAGAGTAAATGATTTACTCATGGATTAAACATGCAAAATTGGAACATTAGTTGAAACATTATAACCATATAATTCATTCATGTAATAAAAGGTTCCAATATCCAAATACAAGATCACAAAATCAAATCCAGTCACTAGAATATCGAAGTCCCATGGCACAAGTATGACCCTCATGCTTTGCCTTTTCTAGAAGCTTCGTGAGTGGATCCGCAATGTTTTGATCCGTGTGAACTTTGCGAATACATATTTTTCCCTTTTCAACTTCATCCCTTATGTAGTTGAATCTCCGCTCAATGTGCCTAGTCTTTTGATGTGCACGGGGTTCCTTGATTTGAGCAATCGCACCCTCATTATCACGAAGAATTTCTAGGGGGTCCTAAATGGAAGGGACAACCCTAGATCGGCAATGAATTCTTCAACCATGCTGCTTCTTGAGCTGCTAATGAAGCGGCGATGTATTCTGACTCTGTAGTTGATAATGCCACCATATCTTGTTTAGAGCTCTTCCAAGAGACTGCTCCTCCATTTAGGATGAAAATGTATCCCGACTGTGATCGTGAGTCATCCCGATCAGTTGGAAACTTGCATCCGTGTAACCTTTACCACGAGTAGATTAGGAACATATCTTTAGTCCTCCTTAGGTACTTAAGTATGTTCTTAACAGCCATCCAATGACTATTTCCAGGATTTTGCTGGTATCGGCTTGTCATGCTCAAGGTGTCACACCCAACCTTAACGGCGGAAACGTCGAGATGTGAGGGTTAAGATTGTTCACAGCCACATAACACTACCATAAATTGTAAATATAAAAATTCAATAGTTGCAATAAACCTTACAACCAAATGTCTCAACAAACAAAGATAAACAAAGTTCAACTTTCAAGTCTCAAGTTATTTTATTTATTTTTTCTAGGTCCAAATCCTAGGTGTAGGCATGCTTCAAAGATAATCATCAACCTTGTGCATTTCCTGAAACATGTTAAAAATAAAAGAGTCAACTTTAAAAGTTGGTGAGTTTCCATGGGTTAAGCATACATATATATATATATAAAAGTTTACAAGTAGCAATTCATGTCAATGGTTACGAAATAAGCAAGTTTATAGATAACATATAGCTACAATCAAACCTTGACCAAGAATATCATTTACAAGTTTAACGATTAGCTAAGTGTACTTGGTTCCCATAGTGCTCAAGAATACGACACTAGGAGCCGGCAATAACCTCGGCTTTAGCACCAAATAGGCTTGTCAGGCCCATAGATCTATGACGTCGCCAGGCTAGCAATAGTTAATGATTGTCAACATATAATATTCATCATATAAAGCTCACAATATTACAATAACCATGACAAAGTTCATAAATGAATTGCTCGTGCATTTACAAGTATCAAGATGTTTACAAGTGCAAGTTCATAAAGTTAACATGTTTCACCCCAAAAAGTGTGAAATAAAGTAAAAAGGGGCATGGAAAACTCACATGATATATATATATAGGATGATAACAAGAAATAAACGGTGCTCCAACGATTCTTTTTCAAGTTACCTAACGTATATAT
The DNA here is from genome assembly GCA_025506505.1 of Flaveria sonorensis. NCBI lineage: Eukaryota > Viridiplantae > Streptophyta > Magnoliopsida > Asterales > Asteraceae > Flaveria > Flaveria sonorensis. The sequence continues at coordinate 47,357,639 of CM046440.1, read as the reverse complement.
TTCAAGGTTAAGATTAGAGGTAATATTAACGATTAAACGTGAACTAGGGTTTCAATAGGAATTTGGGGTTTTACAAATATGGTTAACTATGAAAATCATATATATATATATATATTTTAATCCAATGAAAGAAAATACAATTTAGGTAATTTAATATGGAGAGGAAATAAAATCATTTATAATAATTTGTAAAGTTAAATTATAAAATGTAAATAAATTTTATAATTGTCATGATTAAACTATTATTAAAGATAACGTGTTAACCAATAACAATTAGTGATTTAAACTATTACTTAGAGTTTATTTTTATAAAAATAAACTGAGTATAACATGTGTAAAAAAAATATTTTATAAAACTATAAAAGTAACAAATTTACAGAAAATAATTTGGTGTCCTTAAAAATATTTAAAGTTTACAAGAGTAATTTTTATAATTATTAAAAATTTTCCATAATTATTTAAAGGTTGAAAAGCCTTAAAAAAATGTTTGGGGTTGCCCGGGTTCGAACCCGGGACCTCAAGAATAACATAGGAGTGGTTTACCATTAGGCTAGGACGCCTATGCCTGATAGAAAGTGAGTTTAATTGATAAATCACAACTTCAAAGAATCCCCCAAACCATATGAACCCTAGATTCGATTTCAACCTAATTGAACATGAATTCGAATATGATTCCTGAAATAAACATAGGGTTTTTGATCCTCAAGGAAAACCGAGTATGTGTGCGTGTTTAATTACCCGAAAGATGTTAGAGATCGAAGCTACAAGTCGAAGAACAGTCGCAACCAAGGTTGGGTAGTGTCCGTGATGAAAACGTTGATATTATCCAAATTCGTTGCACAGGAAGCTTCCAAGGATCCCGATGATCGAAAGCCCTCTATTAATTTTGATTGTAAACGGGCGGACTATGGTGAACGACTTGGTTGTAGGTCGACGATGAAGATGATGACAGAATTCGTTGCAAAGTGTGTTTCAACTGAAATTGAAGTTGGTATAAGTTCCGGAATGGTTATCCAAACGTTAGAGTTCAATTGATTGATTAATCATCAGTTTTTTTTGTTGTCGATGGGTTTGAAGATTGATGGTTTCGGTTACGAGTTCAAACGTCCACTTTAATTCAAATTAAGACGCATCAAGTGTTCAAACCGGTTTCAGAAACGATTAGCATTGATTAGAACTTAATTTCGAGGGTTACGGTGATTTGGGGAGTCGCCGGCCTTCGGCCGGAGGGTGGCCGGAGGGCGGCCTGAGTTACGGGGAGAGAGAAAGGGGTGGGGGTTGGGTTTTGGAATTTTACGATTTAGTCCCTGTAGTTTCGATTTTATCATTATATGTAAGAACTTTATATTTAAAGTTCCTAATTTGTCACAAATACCCCCTGAACTTAATTAACCTTTAAGTTTTAAATGTTTTTATATCTTAATAAATGTTTAACTTTTATAAATTATTAATTTTTATTATAATTATAATAATTATTATTTTTTATTTAATTTTGACTATTATTATATATTATTATTTTTAATAAATTAATTTATTAACTTCAAAATTAACTAAGAAACAAGCCTTCAAAATTTCATAAATGACATAGATGGTCCTTACAAGAACATAACAGGGTTAACTATAATTAATGAAAACACGAAAGGTTACAGTCTCCCCAACTTTTAAGAATTGACTAAACAAACAAATACGGGTATTTCTTTTCATATGCTCCTCACGCTCCCAAGTAAACTCAGGTCCACGCTTATTCTCCCAACGAACCTTGACGATTGGGGTAGTAGTGGTCCTAGTCTTCTTCATAATACGGTCCATGACTTCAACGGGTTTCTCAACAAAATGTAATGACTCGTCGATCTGGATGTCATCTAATGGGACATACAGACTTTCATTAGCCAAACATTTCCTCAAATTTGAGACATGGAAAACAGGATGAACCCCGCTAAGATCGGAAGGTAGTTCCAGTTTATAAGCCACTTTACCAATCCTTTTCAGGATCTTGAAAGGTCCTACAAATCGTGGAGCTAATTTACCCTTCTTCCCAAAGCGAACGACTCCCTTCCATGGTGAGACTTTAAGAAGGACCATATCCCCAACTTGGAATTCCAACGGCTTGCGTCGTTTATCGGCATAACTTTTTTGTCGACTTCTAGCCACTTCAAGGTTCTTGCGAATCATGGAAACTTTATCGGTTGTTTCTTGTATGAGCTCAGGACCAGTGATGAATTTTCACCAATGTCAGTCCAGCAGATCGGGGAACGACATTTACGACCATAAAGTGCTTCAAAAGGTGCCATTTTGATACTCGAGTGGTAACTATTATTATATGAAAATTCCGCGAGAGGTAAATGCGTATCCCAGTCACCACCAAAGTCAAGGACACAAAGACGTAGCAAATCCTCTAGGGTTTGAATAGTTCGCTCGGTTTGACCGTCCGTTTGAGGATGGTAAGCCGTGCTTAAATCCAGTTGTGTACCCAAAAGTTCTTGCATAGACGACCAAAAGTGCGAAGTGAAACGAGCGTCGCGGTCGGATATGATATGCAAAGGTACGCCATGACGACTCACAATCTCATCAATGTATATACGAGCTAACTTTGACGTTTTGTAGGTGTCCCGTATGGGTATGAAATGTGCCGACTTGGTCAATCGGTCAACAATCACCCATATGCTATCATGACCACGAGAGGTACGAGGTAGTTTGGTTATGAAGTCCATGGATATGTGTTCCCATTTCCACATGGGAATCTCGGGTTGTTCAAGTAATCCACTAGGACGTTGATGTTCAGCTTTAACCTTTGTACACGTAAGACACTTAGCTACGTAAGTTGCTATGTCTTTCTTCATTCCAGGCCACCAGTATTGACCACGCAGATCCATATACATCTTATCGGAACCAGGATGAATTGAGTAACGAGTTTGATGAGCTTCATTCATGATGAAGGTACGAAGATTATCACAGTTTGGAACCCAAATTCGATTCAAGAAGTACATCAACCCATTGGGTTTCGTTTCTAGTTGAGCTCGAAGATTGTACTCCAATTCCTCTCCCATTTTTCCTCCTTCTTGAACCGCTTGTTGAGCCTCCATGATACAAGTCTCGATGTCATTCTCAATCCTCAAATTTTGTAGCAGCACCGTAGTCTCATTAACATCCAGACGAATCTCAGTATCAAATTCTCCCAAGATATCAAACCATTGTCGTCGCTCGCGAATTTCTTGAAACGAGATCATCTTATTATGAATCTTACGACTTAGTGCATCGGCTACGACATTTGCCTTTCCAGGATGGTAACGAATGTCACAATCATAATCACTAATCAACTCAACCCAACGTCGTTGTCTCATGTTGAGATCCTTTTGATTGAAGACGTGTTGTAGGCTTTTGTGATCGGTGTAGACTATACATTGCGTCCCATAAAGGTAATGCCTCCAAATCTTTAAGGCAAAAACCACAGCACCAAGTTCAAGATCATGTGTCGTATAATTCACCTCATGGACCTTCAATTGTCTCGATGCATATGCTATGACCTTTCCTCGTTGCATGAGAACACAACCCAGGCCTTGTTTAGATGCATCACAATATACGGTGAAATCATCGTTCCCATCGGGAAGGGTCAATATAGGGGCATTACACAACTTGTGCTTTAAGGATTCAAAGGCTCCTCTTGTTCAGACCCCCATTCGAATGGTTTATTCTTTTGGGTCAAGGAGTAAGCGGTTTCGCGATTCGGAGAAGTTGGCAATGAAACGTCGATAATACCCAGCAAGACCAAGGAAAGAACGAACTTCGGTTGGAGTTGTGGGAACACACCAATTTTTCACAGCTTCCACCTTTGCAGGGTCAACGTGAATTCCTTGACTATTCACCACGTGTCCTAGAAATTGGACCTCCTCAAGCCAAAATTCGCACTTTGAGAACTTTGCGTATAGTTGTTCTTTCTTCAATAGCTCAAGAACTTGTCGCAGGTGGTGTTCGTGATCGGTTTTGGACTTGGAGTAGATAAGTATGTCGTCAATAAAGACAATCACGAACTTGTCTAGATACGGCTTGCATACTCGATTCATGAGATCCATAAAGACAGCAGGAGCATTCGTTAAACCAAAGGGCATCACCATGAACTCATAGTGTCCATATCGGGTACGGAACGCAGTTTTTGGGATATCATCATCATGAACTCGTAATTGATGATAGCCAGAACGTAAATCAATCTTTGAGAAAATAGCAGCTCCTTGAAGTTGGTCAAAAAGATCATCGATGCGAGGAAGAGGGTAGCGGTTCTTGATGGTAAGTTTGTTAAGCTCACGATAATCGATGCACATACGAAATGATCCATCTTTCTTCTTCACGAACAAAATAGGTGCACCCCAAGGCGATGAGCTAGGTCGGATAAAGCCTTTGTCGGACAGTTCTTGAAGTTGACTGGCCAGCTCTTGCATTTCTGACGGTGCAAGTCGATATGGTGATTTAGCCACAGGGTTCGCTCCCGGAATTAAATCGATCTTAAACTCGACTTCACGCACGGGAGGTAAACCGCTAAGGTCATCGGGAAACACTTCAGGAAAGTCTCGTACAATCGGGACCTTCTTAAGATCATTCCCTTTGACTTTCGTGTTGACCACGTAAGCCAAGAAAGCCATGTAATTCTTGCTTAGACATTTTCGGGCTTGAGTACACGACATGAGTTTGAGTCCTTTGGATGATTTTTCGCCAAATACTTTCAATGTATCCCCCGAAGGCAAAGGAATTCGAATGCACTTCTCGAAACAAATAATTTCCGCATGATGTTTAGCTAACCAATCCATGCCAATGATAACGTCAAAACTTCCAAGTTTCATAGGAATAAGGTCGATAAAGAAATCATGCTCGTTTAGGCTCAAAATGCAATCACGAATAACGACATCAACGGTGATGGGTTCTCCATCGGCGACTTCGACAGTAAGAGGTCTTTCTAGTTTCGTATGTGGCTTAGCAAGTATAGGCTCAAATTCTATCGAGACAAAACTCTTATCGGCTCCAGAGTCAAATAGAACGTAGGCATAAGAATTATTAATAAGAAACATACCTGTTCAGTTTTAAAGACGTTTACGATACAGGTAAAGCAACAAAAGTACTTGGATCATAAAGTTGGGGTTGGATTTGACATACCGTTCACCACATCGTTGTTAGTTGTGCTTGGTTTGCATTGATGTTGAAGGCACGTCCTCGAGCTTGTGGTACGTTACCCGCAAGACGAGGGCATTGTGGGCGAAAATGACCAGGTTCCCCACAGTTGTAGCAAGCACGATTAGCAACTAACGCGGCATTGTTTGGTGCACGGTGACAAGTAGCCACCAAATGTCCATACTTACCACACAGTGTACAGATACGGCACGGGGTATTACCCGCATGATGATACTTACAGACATTGCACAATGGTAGAGGACCAGCATAGGTTCTAGCAGCAGGTGCTTGTGTACCAGGAGCGGGTTGTCTTTGAGGTACTTGGGTGTAGCCACAGCGAAATTACGCGCCGGTGTGAACTTGCGTTTCTTGTTGTTGTAAGACGGTTCATTCTTATTCTCCTTAGCTGCTTCAGGGACCGCCTTTTCAGTCTTTTTAGCCCCTTTGACAGACAAGGTGCCCGCTCGAATATGGTTTTCAGTAAGTTGAGCGGTGATGGTAATGGCATCTTCCAAAGTTGTGGGTCTACTTCCCACCACGGCATCTTGGATTTGAGGTGGCACCCCCTTGATGAACTTCTCAATGTTCCTAGGAACTGTGTCAACCATGTGAGGCAACAGGATGCTCAACTCGTGATGCCTAGTTGAATAGGCCAAATGATCTCCACCATCTTGCTTGAGATTCCAAAACTCCTCCTCCAGCTTTTGCAACTCACTTCTCGGGCAGAACTTTTGGATGGCAATGTTCTTGAATTCTTCCCAAGTGAGTGCCAACACAGCATCAGCACCACGATTCCTCTTCTCACTATTCCACCACGTAAGTGCTCTTTGTTGAAGAACACTTGTGGCATAACGGACTTTGAGTGCCTCGGGACACTCACAGTTGATGAAGGTGTTCTCCATACTTTCAAACCACTCGAGAAGTCCAGTGGCTCCTTCCTTCCCACTAAAGCTAGTGGGTTTGCACGAGTTGAAGTGCTTAAACGTGCAGGGTTGGTTGTTTCTTCCTTGATTTGCACTATTCTCTCCTTGCCCATTGCCATTAGTGTTGTCACTAGCGTTGGTCATCAAGGTGCTACTCAGTTCAGCAACCATGGTCGGAATGACGGCAGCCATTTGACGGGCAATCATGGCGGCTAATTTGCGGTCGGAGCTACCACGCTTTCCATGATGACGAGACATGCTGGATATAAAATACGTTAGTCACAGAAATTTGGAGATAAAAGATAATAAAACAAAGATTTTTCAAGACTTGTAAAACACATATGGAATGATTCCATTTGGTACTCATTACCATTTGGAAACGTTGACACGTCAAGGTGAGTTAACTCCAATTGCCTTAGAAACTTGTGTATATTGACCATAGTTTATCACTCATCCCAGAAATCCCCAGGTAAGCATAACTAGTCCCACGGGATTTATGCGAAATGCTTACCTTAGCCCGAAGGCTTTTTGCCAGGAAATCCAGAATACAGGTGTCTATGTGTCACACAATATTTCTTTAGGTTCATGGAATTAAAACCTTGATGAGATTTTCATGGATTAGTCATAAAGTCTAAAGATTTGAACCTTTTGATATAAAGCTTACGTTCCCCCGTGTCGTCGAGAATAAGTTTAAGATATTTCATCGCCGAGAGAATAAAGGATTAAGAATAAGTTTTAGAGGAGACAAGACAACCAAGTTTCTCAATTATAAGGCAATCCTAACTAAAGGCATCAAGTTGCACATTAAGAGGCCCTCCTTAACAAGTAGCATTATGTAGCATGCAACAAAATATATTACAAGATCATAAAGATTTTTCTTATGAGGTTCATGCATCAACTATAGTCTAGGTCACCATTTCTAATAACCTAAATCCCTATAGTTATGGGCTCTGATACCAATCTGTCACACCCCAACCTTAACGGCGGAAACGTCGAGATGTGAGGGTTAAGATTGTTCACAGCCACATAACACTACCATAAATTGTAAATATAAAAATTCATAGTTGAAATAAACATTACAACCAAATGTCTCAACAAACAAAGATAAACAAAGTTCAACTTTCAAGTCTCAAGTTATTTTATTTATTTTTTTCTAGGTCCAAATCCTAGGTGTAAGCATGCTTCAAAGATAATCATCAACCTTGTGCATTTCCTGAAACATGTTAAAAATAAAAGGGTCAACTTTAAAAGTTGGTGAGTTTCCATGGGTTAAGCATACATATATATATATATAAAAGTTTACAAGTAGCAATTCATGTCAATGGTTACGAAATAAGCAAGTTTATAGATAACATATAGCTACAATCAAACCTTGACCAAGAATATCATTTACAAGTTTAACGATTAGCTAAGTGTACTTGGTTCCCATAGTGCTCAAGAATACGACACTAGGAGCCGGCAATAACCTCGGCTTTAGCACCAAATAGGCTTGTCAGGCCCATAGATCTATGACGTCGCCAGGCTAGCAATAGTTAATGATTGTCAACATATAATATTCATCATATAAAGCTCACAATATTACAATAACCATGACAAAGTTCATAAATGAATTGCTCGTGCATTTACAAGTATCAAGATGTTTACAAGTGCAAGTTCATAAAGTTAACATGTTTCACCCCAAAAAGTGTGAAATAAAGTAAAAAGGGGCATGGAAAACTCACATGATATATATATATAGGATGATAACAAGAAATAAACGGTGCTCCAACGATTCTTTTTCAAGTTACCTAACGTATATATTTCAAGGTTAAGATTAGAGGTAATATTAACGATTAAACGTGAACTAGGGTTTCAATAGGAATTTGGGGTTTTACAAATATGGTTAACTATGAAAATCATATATATATATATATATTTTAATCCAATGAAAGAAAATACAATTTAGGTAATTTAATATGGAGAGGAAATAAAATCATTTATAATAATTTGTAAAGTTAAATTATAAAATGTAAATAAATTTTATAATTGTCATGATTAAACTATTATTAAAGATAACGTGTTAACCAATAACAATTTAGTGATTTAAACTATTACTTAGAGTTTATTTTTATAAAAATAAACTGAGTATAACATGTGTAAAAAAAATATTTTATAAAACTATAAAGTAACAAATTTACAGAAAATAATTTGGTGTCCTTAAAAATATTTAAAGTTTACAAGAGTAATTTTTATAATTATTAAAAATTTTCCATAATTTATTTAAAGGTTGAAAAGCCTTAAAAAAAATGTTTGGGGTTGCCCGGGTTCGAACCCGGGACCTCAAGAATAACATAGGAGTGGTTTACCATTAGGCTAGGACGCCTATGCCTGATAGAAAGTGAGTTTTAATTGATAAATCACAACTTCAAAGAATCCCCAAACCATATGAACCCTAGATTCGATTTCAACCTAATTGAACATGAATTCGAATATGATTCCTGAAATAAACATAGGGTTTTTGATCCTCAAGGAAAACCGAGTATGTGTGCGTGTTTAATTACCCGAAAGATGTTAGAGATCGAAGCTACAAGTCGAAGAACAGTCGCAACCAAGGTTGGGTAGTGTCCGTGATGAAAACGTTGATATTATCCAAATTCGTTGCACAGGAAGCTTCCAAGGATCCCGATGATCGAAAGCCCTCTATTAATTTTGATTGTAAACGGGCGGACTATGGTGAACGACTTGGTTGTAGGTCGACGATGAAGATGATGACAGAATTCGTTGCAAATGTGTGTTTCAACTGAAATTGAAGTTGGTATAAGTTCCGGAATGGTTATCCAAACGTTAGAGTTCAATTGATTGATTAATCATCAGTTTTTTTGTTGTCGATGGGTTTTGAAGATTGATGGTTTCGGTTACGAGTTCAAACGTCCACTTTAATTCAAATTAAGACGCATCAAGTGTTCAAACCGGTTTCAGAAACGATTAGCATTGATTAGAACTTCAATTTCGAGGGTTACGGTGATTTGGGGAGTCGCCGGCCTTCGGCCGGAGGGTGGCGGAGGGCGGCCTGAGTTACGGGGAGAGAGAAAGGGGTGGGGGTTGGGTTTTGGAATTTTACGATTTAGTCCCTGTAGTTTCGATTTTATCATTATATGTAAGAACTTTATATTTAAAGTTCCTATTTGTCACAATACCCCCTGAACTTAATTAACCTTTAAGTTTTAAATGTTTTTATATCTTAATAAATGTTTAACTTTTATAAATTATTAATTTTTATTATAATTATAATAATTATTATTTTTTATTTAATTTTGACTATTATTATTATTATTATTTTTAATAAATTAATTTATTAACTTCAAAATTAACTAAGAAACAAGCCTTCAAAATTTCATAAATGACATAGATGGTCCTTACAAGAACATAACAGGGTTAACTATATTAATGAAAACACGAAAGGTTACACAAGGCGCATGACACGTCCGGCCTAGTGCATATCATTGCATACATGATGGATCCTATAGCAGACGCATACGGGATTCCCTTCATTTTATCTTGCTCATCCTTTGAGCTTGGACATTGAGTCGTACTCAATATCGTTCCTCTTTGAATAGGTACCGTACCTTTCTTAGAGTTCTCCATCTTGAACCTTTTCAAGATCTTGTCAATGTATGCACTTTGATTTAAACCTATCAACCGCCTTGATCTATCCCTATAGATCTTTATTCCCAAAATGTAGGCGGCTTCACCAAGATCCTAATGGAAAAACAGCTTCCAAGCCAGGTTTTTATACCTTCCAAGGTTGGAATGTCATTTCCAAATAGTAGGATGTCATCGACATACAATACTAGGAAAGTGATGATGCTCCCACTAGCCTTTTTATACACACAAGCCTCATCAGCATTTTTGATGAACCCAAATTTAATTACCTCTTCATCAAACGGTGATTCCAACTTCTTGACGCTTGCTTCAATCCATAGATTGATTTCTTTAACTTGCATACTTTGTTAGGATGTTTTGGGTCGACAAAACCTTCAGGCTGAACCATATAGACATCTTCCTCAAGATATCCATTTAGAAAAGCGGTTTTGACATCCATTTGCCAAATCTCATAATATAATGAGCAGCTATGGCAAATAATATCCTAATAGACTTTAGCATTGCAACAGGCGAAAAGCTCATCATAATCAACCCCTTGAGTTTGAGTGAAACCTTTTGCTACAAGTCTAGCTTTATAAGTATCCAAGTTTCCATGCATATCGGTTTTCTTCTTGAAAACCCACTTACTTCCAACTACCTTGGAGTTAAGAGGTGGTACAACCAAGTCCCACACTTGGTTGTCATACATGGATTGCATCTCAACATTCATGGCTTCAAGCCATTTGTCACAATCCAAATTGGACACTGCATCATGGTATGTGATTGGTTCATCGGAATCAACCACATAGCACCCATCCATGAAAATCCATATCTTTCAGGTGGATTACTAGTTCTACCAATTTGCGAACGTTTTGTGTGTGTTGATCAACCATTTGATCATTCTCAACATCCTCATGTTGAGTGCTAGTGTCAACCAAACGTGTATCGGGTTGTGGACCTTGATCCTCCTCAAGATCCACTGTTCTACTGCTAGCTCCTTCCATAAGGAACTTGGCTTCCAAGAACTCACCCTTCTTGGCAACAAACTCCTTTTGTTCCAATGGATCATAGAAATAATATCCCATAGAATCTCTAGGATATCCAATAAAAATACACTTAGTGGAACGTCTTTCTAACTTGTTTGAGGTGGGAGTCTTTACATAAGCCTCACATCCCCACACCTTTAAATATGATAGAGATGGAACCCTTCCATGCCATATTTCAAAAGGTGTCCTTTCCACTTTCTTGGTTGGGGCCATATTCAAAATACGGGCCGCAGAGAGCAAAGCAAACCCCAAATGATAGAGGCAATGAGCTTCCAGCCATCATAGATCGAACCATATCTAATAGAGTTCGATTTCTCCTTTCGGACACACCATTGTGTTGTGGTGTTCCAGGTGGAGATAGTTGTGAGATAATCCCACAACTTCTAAGATGATCTCTAAAAGCATCACTCAGGTATTCACCTCCTCTATCGGTGCGAAGAATTTTTATTGATTTGTTGAGTTGATTTTCTACTTCATTTTGGAAGGTTTTGAACATTTCAAAAGCTTCATCTTTGTGTCTTAACAAGTACACATACCCATACCTACTATAGTCGTCGGTAAAGGTAATGAAGTATCTTTCATTATACCTAGTCATTGGCTTAAAAGGACCACATACATCCGAATGTATGATACCTAATAAATCTTTTGCCCTTTCGGTTTTGCCACTAAAAGGCGCCTTAGTCATTTTGCCTTGTAAACAAGATTCACATACATCAAATGAATCATATTCACTTGCTTTTAAAAGACCATTCTTTTGAAGAGTTTGTATGCGCTTCTTGTTTATATGACCAAGACGGCAATGCCAAAGATAGGTGTCACTCAAATCTAATTTGAGCTTCTTGGTGGTGGTTTGGTACAACGAGCTATCATATAATGTGTTTTCATGAACCAATTCATAAATACCATTAATAGGAGTAGCTTTAAAATAAAAGATGTTATTTAAAGAAACATGAATTTCATTTTCAATAAACATCAAAACATAACCATATTGTCTTAATTGTGCAACTGAAATAATGTTCCTAGTCAAACTAGGAGCATACAAAACATTGTTCAAAATTGCTTCCAAACCATTTGGAAGCTTCAGGATGTAGTCCCCTCGGGCTTCAACTTGAACTTTTGCCCCATTCCCCATGTAGAGGCTAACATCCCCTTTGTTGAAGTTTTTACTTCTTTTGAACCCCTGCAACAAATTGCAAATGTGAGTCCCACATCCGGTATCCAATACCCATGTGTTAGAGGATATTATATTTAGATCAATATGAATCATGAAAATTGTACCTGAGGTCTGCCCGGCATCCCTCTTTGCTTTCAACTCTTTGAGATGGACAGGACAATTTCTTGCCCAATGTCCTATCTCCCCACACTTAAAGCATGGGTCATCCGAAGCAACCTTTTGCTTCTTCTCCGCTGGTTTTGGTGGTGGCACTTTTACCACTCCCTTTCCCTTTCTCCCAACGTACCCTTTACCTTTGGCAACACTTGCCTTGGATGCGGGGTGAGGCCTCTTCTTGTTCCCACCTTCATTGATGGTGAGAACGGGTAAACTCCTTTTACCCATGGCCGCCTCGGCTGTCTTGAGCATAGAGTGAAGCTCAGTTATGTTCTTGTCCCAACCGTTCATGTTATAATTCATAACAAAATTGTCAAACCTTTTTGACAAAGAGTTGAGGATCAAATCCGTAGCCAACTCTTTCGAGACGGGACAATTCAGCCTTTCGAGGCGGTCTATGTGGCTCTTCATCTTAAGTACATAAGATGAGACCGATTGGGTATCATCCATACGACATGCATGGAGTGCTCGAACCGTTTCGAAGCGCTCTACCCTTGCTTGTTGTTGGAACGTTTCCTTCAACTGGGTTATCATGTCGTATGCTCCGTGATGTTCGTACTCCTTTTGGAGATCCGGAGTCATACTTGCCAACATGAGGCAAGACACTTGGACCGAGTCCTCAGTGTATTTCACCCAATTCAAGTAGGCCTCTTCATCTTCCTCATTGGGTTCATCGGGAATCGGATCGTCTAAGATATATGACCGTTTCTCTTGCTTGAGAACAATTCTCAAGTTTCGAAACCAATCAATGAAATTGTTATGGTTTAGACGCTCCTTTTGGAGAATGGTTCTTAGTGATAGGTTGTGAGCGGATGGAATATCATTATTTTCATTGTTGTTGGTGGCCATCTACAAAATTTAACAAGGTTCAATTTTAGTATTTACGATATTATCATTTTTAATTATAATTTCTTTTATGTGTCATACACAAAATAAAATTCTAGAATCCAACGTCACATTTAAATAGTGGTTAGGTGATCTTTATCCCATTATTTAAATTAACAAGGTAGTCAACGTTTGACAATTGCAACCCTTTGCAACTTCTAGAGGTATGGGATCGACTTAAACATCATATGTATAGTCGGCATGTTAATCCCATCAACACCTTTTGTAAACCATATTGTAGGTGATCCATTTAACATGGTTTGCAAATCAAGTTACCCTACTTACACACACATGTGAGTTTACCAATATAAGTGGTTAGGTGATCTTTATCCCACAAATATGGCATTCCCACCTTAAATCACAAGTTCCCTCAAAATGGTTAGGTGACCTTTATCCCATTAAGAGTTTTCAAGTGACTTAAGTGTTGTGTAAAAGGATGGTGATAAACTTGTTTTCAAAAGACATTTTAAGTTTTCATAATTCTAGTTTAGAAAACTCTATGTACCTTGCATTTGCATGCTTTCAAATACATGGTACCCTATGGTTCTTTTAATAAAACCCCTTTTATTTAAAATCATTAATCCTTTTAATAACCTTTTATTAACCACTTAATGATTAAGAACCATTTATTTTCAGCTTGTTATGTTTATAAATTTGTTAGTTATGCATATCCATATATCAAACAACCAACATAAAACAAAACAACCAAACAAGCACAACCATTCAATCATATGTGCATAACCATAGCCACTAAGGTGACCACACTTGTTTGCCATCACAAGTGTTGTCACTAGGTCTTTCCTAAGGGTTAATAATGACACATTAAAATGTGTCCAAGAACTCCCACTCGAATCCACATCCAAATGCTTCAAGTGTCCATGTCTTTTGAGTTCTTCCTTTGTATCTTTCCTTGAGTCTCCAACTTGTGCATCTTCTTTTACAAAATCATATCCTAATACAATTTTTCTAATAAAAGAAATGCACCTAATCTATTTATTACATAACCAATGAATAAATAAATTACAACCCAAAAGATACAAACACCAAAATTATTATTACAACCCTTTAATGAATAAAACTAAACATGACAATCACATTCATCCAAAACCAAAACACATTAGGTCAAGGCTATGTTATGCACCAAAATATGTATCAAATACAACATCCAAGAACAACCATGAACTCCCTTTTTAACCCTTAAAGTTTCGGCCAACATAAACCCAAACTTTAGGGTTTAGTCCAAACAAAACAATCAACCACTTGATGTTAATCTTTCAAGGTTTATTCTAAAGCATGTAAGATAAAACTTTGAAAGATAAGGGATTCATTTATCCATATCAAAACAGCCCCTAATGGGTTGAAAAAGTCCAACAAAACTAACTTTTCTTGGACTTTTGAAGCAAGTTTTCCACATAACCGGCTCTAGATGCCATTGTTGGGTTTTTACAAGTTTTAACAAGGATGTTTAACCATTTAAACATAAAAACGCAGCGGATATATGGAGTTTAAAACTTGTGTTATATTCTGAAAATAAACATTTATATGTTCAAGAAAACAAACCCAAGAACAAGGATCATATATATGTGAAAAGAAATGCTATCAAAACCAACCATAGGATGTACATGAATACTACCTTTCTTGAACAAGCAAGTTGGATACGGATAAGAGGAGGAAGATGATGTTTCTTGAATGTCTAGTCTTCAAAAGAGAAGACCTCAAGCTTGTATACCCACAAGCTCTTGCAAAGCACCAAACTTGTTAGGAAGTTAACACCCAAAGCCTTCTTTCAAGCTCTTAGTCCGTGATGTGAAGAGAAAGATGGAGAAGAAGAGTTCTTTGCATGTGTGAGAGAGAGAGTGTGTTGAGTGTATCTTCCAAGGGATTAAAGTCTTGTATTAAAACAAGACAAGGAATCCCAAGAAAGCAAGGGGGCGGCCGAAAAATGTGGTTCAAAATGGGTTCCCCCCATTTTAAAAAAACACCCTTTTAATTCATTTTAATCACTCATTAAGTTATATAATTAAACTAATTTTAATCTTATAACTTAAACACTCTTATATTGATGTTATTTAACTTATTTAAACAACATTACAAATGATATCTCATGAACAAAATATCCATATAATTTGTTCTATCTCAAATGCAATAATTCAGAAAACCCATTTTCTAAATTGGTGTCATAATTTATTTGCTTGATCATGATCAACAAATAAATGTTTAACGGTGTTTGCCTAGCTTGTTATTGGGTATGACCCGACTTGGATCATAACGTACTAACCACATCAATCTTGTATGTGTCTTGGGCATATAAGATCCAACATCTTCCACTATTTCCAGGTCCTGTCCTAACTTTTACCCCCAAAATCATTGGGCACCACCACCCATTCTCGAGGTAAGTACAAGGAACCCTTTTTCGCACTAACGGATCATCCTAAGACAGATCCCCCCGTGGTGTGAACCCTCAATGGTTTAGCAAGATCGCACGCTATAATACACACAGTTGAGCTGGCAACTCTAATGATTTGTGAACCTCCTTTAAACATTTGCTTGCAAGACTTTTCATTCATTTCTTTTGTTCCTCTCTATATTCATTAATCTTTCACTTTCTTCCCGATAATACTTTACGTATACGGATAAAATCACACCACGTAAGGCCACAAATCATATATAATAGGACACAAGAACATCCCAAAAGATAATAAGATATCAAACAATGGCATCAAGTCAAACCGGGTCAAACCCTAAAATTCAGATTCCCAAATCAAACAATGGCCCAAGTCAAACCAGGGTCAACACTTAGGCGCATGAGGAACTTAGGTGCTTGACACTATTTGGGCGCATAATCAGCACTTAGTATTTAGGCAATTCTCTGGGTGCATGGGGTACTGTTCAGGCGCATGACCTACGCAGACGCCTGAGCAGATTGGTTGGGTGCTTGGATTACTGTTCGGGCACATGATTATCACTGTAGTGTTTTCAGGCAATGTCTTGGGTGCATGGGACTATTAGGGTGTATGACCCTCACTTAGTTTTTCTAAGGCAAATTTCCAGGCGCATGGCCTGTACTTACGCGTTTCTAAGTCAAAAATCTCAGGCGCATGGGCCTTGTTTGGGCGCATGACCACCTGTTATTCATTTTTCAGATTGAAACTACCCTAGATCTGCATTTGCAACCTGTTCTAAGCATAAACTTAACATTCTAAGCAACCATAACACATAATCAAGCATAAACATAAGCGTAAACATGCATATACATATGGGCAAACATAAAACCAGTGTGTAAACATTTTAATCATGCATTTTCAGCCCCAAACAGTTTAAAACACATTGAAACGGGGTCTAGAACTCACCTGTGTAGCCAACAAGTAAAACTCCTCCAAACTCATGTGCACAAGAGTTCAAACATCTAAAACAAGAAAAACAAACAACCGAACACATAAAACACATATAAATCAGTCCTAAGGTCGAAAACCCCCCAAACCGAACCAAAAAAAACAAAGAACACTCACCACGAGCGAGAATCAGCCTCTTTCTCTCTCTAGAACCGAGAGAACTTCGATTTCTTCTTCTTCTTTTTCAGTCGAACACAGCAGCAACAGGGTGATATGGGCGGCCATGCCCATATAAGTGCACTTTTTGACTTTTGTGTACTTTTACACAAACACCCCTCATCTTTGGCTTCTTTTAGTTTTCTTCAAGATACTTTTCTGATGAGCTCAAATGGATCGATCTGTAATGATATATGAACACAATTCAATCTAAAACACACAAGTATTAAATTCAATACAAGCAAATCAACAAAAATTCATAGAGTTTTCAAATGCAATATGTCTAATTCTTTCAAGTCTTGAACTGGCAGCTTAATAATACTTGAAAAGAAATGATAAACATCATAAATTGCATTGACTCTTTAATCACGAATGCATCAAACACTTCATCAATACTTCCAAGCTATGATCTTGACCTCCTTAGTGGTATCAGGAACAATCATAGCATTCAACAAATCTGAAATAGATTGTCCTTTCTGTAATACATTACACACAGGTCACCAGCGGATCGTCTTTGTTCCACAATTGCTTCTATTCCATTGATACTTGATATCCTTGTCTTTCTGTTTCTGGAAACATCTTCATCAGTTCTCTTCTTCTCTCATAAGCAAAACTTTTCTTCTCCATTGCTTTGATCTCTTGAGGCTTCAAAATCCTCATCCTCTTTTTTATCTCCAAGTATTGAGGATTATCCATATCAAGCACAATCATCTTGTTAGTTTGTCTTTCTGTTTCTTGAAAGCTTCTAACTAAATTCCTTAATGATTCACCTTGTAGCCTCTTTAGCTTCTTCCAAGGATACTTTCTGGATTGTAACCATGATCTTAAGCATTAATATTCATCTCATTTGGATCAGGATGGTGTAATTCGGATTGTGACAATTCTTCTACATTAATACTTTCTTGTAACTTGTTCCATTCTCCATGTTCAACTACAATTTCGTTTGGATCAATAGGACAACGGATTTAGCTGTAAAAACATTTTTCATATTCTTCATGAATTTGAGAAACAGTCAAACCATCAAGAAACCCCCGATTGTATTTCATCTTCACCAATAATTGCATTTTTTTCTTCAACCAACAGGTACATCATCATGACTTATGTCAATGTAGAATAATGTTCATCTACATTAGCATCTGGGATATCTTCATCATCCAGCACTTCATTGTACCAATTATCATCAAACTCAGACTCTATATCATCTAGAGCTCTGATAATCTCTTGAACATTAATTCTTTTTCCTCAACATTCACCTTTTTGAATTTTAGATGATGATCAGGTAAAACTAAACTATCTACATCATCTATTTTTCTTTTCCCCTTTATCAATCAATGAAATTTCTCAACATCTACAGGAACAACTTCTGAAATAATCATCAAGTCAGAAGACGGAGAATTGTTCTTTTTCTTTCACTTTTCTAATTCTTCTTTCAATGCTTCATTTTCTTCATTTACTTCTTTAAACTTTCTTTCATTGAATCAAATTCTGTCATCATTACCTCAAATGTCTACATATTATATCTTGACTTTTCTCAACTCATCAATTAACTTGTCTTTCTCTTTCATTTCTTCAATCCAACTTTCATTGACAGCTTTCAACTCTTCATTATACTTTAATTGATTCAACTTTTCTTCATTCAATTCATCAATCTTCTTTTGTAAATTTTCTTCTTCAGTTAATACAAACTGATCATTATGCTCTACCATTTCTTCAATCATACTCAAATATCATCAACAGTTTTGATTCCCAACCTCTGTTCACTTTCTTCAACTTCAGTATCATTGTCATTAAATTCTTCAGTAACTTGATCTGTATCTGGAACATATTCATCCATTCTTCATTCACTTCTTCATAGCTGAATTTACTTCTTCTATAACATCATGCTCTTCTTCATGGAGCTTCTTCAACAACACGCTCAGATTCTTCAACATTCTCAGGAATAAATTCCATAACATCATCAAATTGACCACCATCATCATTATACTAGAGCTGTCATCATCCACATCATCAATGTTTTCATTATCATCATCATCTTCTCTTCTTCATCCGCTTCAGCTGGTATTTCCTCAATCAAATCAGCTCGGTCAATAGGCTCGTCCTCAGTTAAATGATAATGATCATAATGATATCCCTTCATCATTTGCAACATTAAGATATAATCAAATAATGGAACATCTGAGCTCCAGTAACCATTGCCAATCTCTTCTAAGATACAATCAGAATATGCTCTAGCATCATAGTTTCCACCACTCATACCATACCACGTATGTCTGGATACCTTCATTTGTGATCATCTGAAGAAATCTAGGATACATGAGATACTTGTTCCTAATTCCCTTTTCAAAATTAAAGATAAAACCATTTAGAATCCACTTAGACATATTAAATCGTCTATTAGTAGTCAGTGCTACAATGGGTGATGCAATGTCAACAGGGAAAGAATTCCATCCCGTACTTCGTTTTGACATGCAATGTTGGAAAATGTAGCATATAAGCTTCCAATGGTTATACACACCGCATGAAAGAATTGTTTTCTTAGGAAAATGGTCAAGATGTCCCATTTCCATGAATGTTTGTCTATATTCATCAAGTTAGCTCGGATAAATCTTCTGGATCATTAGGTCCTAACCTCAAGGCTTGTCTATTGAGTCTTCAGTGACTTCAATCATTCTAAAATTCGTTATAAAGCCTCTGACCACTTTAGCTTCATTACATCAACATCAACATATGCCGTGCTCCAGAACTTCTTAATCAACGTGCATAGATAATCGGTTGGTAGCACATGGCATATACGTACTTCGTCCTTAATAAAATCTTGATCATATCTTCGTAGCCTACATCATTTTGAATATCCTCGTTTATAGAGCAGCAATGTTGTGTTTCGGCTCAAACTTTAAATCAGCCATCTGCAAAATTAAACCAAGACACTTAAAATTTGAAGTTTTAATAATTAAAATCAATATTTTTAAAAATTCATTCAGCTGAAATTCAAATATTTCAAACAAATTGATTTCTCTTTGATTATTTAACACATTTTAGATTTCAAATTTGATTTAAAAACCTATTTTCAATATGAATTTTTGTTAAAATTTTTATTTTTATTAAAAAAAATTTCTGTGACTGTTCATCTTCATCATCAGAGATGAAAATCAACACGCAATCACACAGATGATGAGAACTTCGATTTGAATGAACAAACTGAGTCGAAATCAAGTCCATATTATCATTCAAGCATCAATTTCAGTTTATTTAGTCATTTTACCATCAATTTACTGATTTGCATACAATCTAGGTTTTCAAACGCCCGAATAGGGTCGAACGCCCAGCTTAAATCAACCTAAATCAATGATATCAGTGATTTTGATCATGAACTTACACTTAGAATTTAGCACAAAGACCTTTAAATACAAGAGTAACTCAGAAATCGATCAAAATGAGGAATAAGGGTTTATCGAAAGCATACTGGGTTCGAAGGCTTAAGAGTTCAGGGGAATTTGAGAATGAAATCTGAAAACACAAGTGTTGTTTATACACCAAGTGAAAAATTTTAGGCGCATGAACACTGTTTATGCGCATGAGGTCAGGCGCATGAACTTGTTTGTGTGCATGATAAAGAATTTCACACTAAGTCTTTAGGCACATGAGCACTGTTCAGACGCATAAGCACTGTTTAGACGCTTTTGCACTATTCAGGCGCATGTTCTAGCTGAAACGCCCAATACTTGACATTTGTTGTTTACACTTGGAAGCATGGGAACTGTTTAGGCGTATGGGAAAGAAATGCCCAACACTTAACCACATTCTGACTCAAGATAACTGTTTAGACCGCATGACAACTGTTTAGACGTATGAGGTTTGTCTGAAACGTCCAACACTTGTACAAATCTTGAAAAATCATCATGCTCCTAATCCTAGACTTATGTACACTGTTTAGGCGCATGAGATGACTTCCATGTGTCCCAACACTTGTATTTTTCAGATCTTCCATCTGTACACTGTTTAGACAATTCAGCACTGTTCACATACTAATATTAAACAGTTAATCAATTTTGACTTTAATTAGTCAAATTTTGACTTTCACCCCCAAAATTTTCACATATACCCTCAATTTTGAAATTTTGACTTTTAAATTTTAATTTTAATTTTGAAATTTTTAATTTTTTTTTTGACCTTTTTTATTTTTTATTTATTTTTTTTCAAAATAAATCCCTGTCATTTAGTCTCTAATTTTAACAAAAAATCTCATTTAACTTTTGCAAGTAGCTTTTCCATTTAAAAATATTTTTCAGGTTCATTTTTCATTTTGTTACACACATGCTTGAACATATGTAGCATCATCCTTCCATCCAAACAGTAGATTTTGATTTTTCATGATTTTTTATATCTTGAAATTTGTCATCAGTTTTCTTAGACATTGTTTTAACTCTTTTTACTCCCCCTAAACTTTTAAGTTTAACAAACTTAGAAGTTTCTTGAAATTTGTCACATGAAGATTACACTAATCATTGTTATTGTCTGCACACAGAAAACATGCAAAAATCAAAATGAAGATAGAATAAAATCCTAAATTCACAATGAATCATGTCTGTAGTGAGATCATATTACTAGTGATCAGCACATTAAAATAAAAAAAAAATTGATGGATAGTCAGATAGTGATTAAATCCTGATCAAGTGTGTTCCAGTCAGCATTTCTGCAGCAAAGGAGACACTAAATCTAAGGACAGAAAATGAGTGCTTTTGGAAAGGTACACTCCGCACACTTACCTTTTCAACTCTTGGATTTCGTAAGGTATGATTAGATATGACATTTGTGAGTCACACTTAGACTTAGAGAGCTCAACCCCTCGTCAAGATATGCAAGAAATCACTTTTCTCAACTTGAAAACCTGACATATACTTATAACCAGATCTCATGTTTGTTTGTGCACATTGGCATGTTTTTGCATCAGATGAGAATATCCAGGTCTGTAATGACTTACAACAAAGGATATCTCATCACTACAGGTCTATGATGACTCATAACAGAGAAGTGTTAGATGCTTTAAATTAATGATATAAATAGATCTCATGGTTATTTATATCACCATCAGTGTGTGAATTTGTGACATTACAAGCAATCAATTGAGAAGTCAATACTACTCATAGGTACTGAAATGGACAAACATTATGCATGAGTTATTTAGTTTGATCACAAGAGTTTACTTGTTCAGTATAATTGCATGAGCTTACCTGCACATCATATCTGATCACGTCAGACTGTAGTCGTAAGCGAAGTATGCAACTGATCATACTAATGTACAATCATTTCTCCGTATTGCAAAACAAATTCATTCCTATATAATTAATAAGGAAAGACACTATTTTTTTGATTTTTGGTTTTATATTTTTATCTTTTGTTTTTCAATTTTCTATTTTTGTATTTGGTTTTTGTTTTTCTAATAAACATGCACACACAAAAATAAAATCAGGCAATTAACTTTGACAGGTTCTCTGACTGTGTCCTATTCATATAAGGGAGGGTTCTGATCATATTTAGAATCATTAACTGAAATACTCAAGAAAACCCGTTTTTAGATGTGGTTAATAAGACCAAAGACTCTACCAAATACTCAAACCGTCCTGGTAAGAAGGCTTTAGTAAAAGGTCGGCCAACTGTTTTCAGTAGCAATTTGAATCATAATGATTAAACCTTTTTCAGAGTTATCTCTGAGAAAATGATATCGAATTTCGATATGTTTTGTTTTAGAATGGGACAGGATTAGCTGCAATGAACATAGCACTGTGTTATCAATATAAATAGGTGTTTGAAGAAAGTTGAACCGTAATCCAGCAGTTGGTTTTGTAACCAAAGGATTTGAGAACATCCTGCTGAAGCAGCAATGTACTCAGCTTCTGCAGTAGAAAAAGACATTTGTTTTTTCTTGCATTGCCACGAGACTAATCTGGGTCCTAAAAATGACACCCACCCGTTGTTGATTTTCTATCTTGACAACATCCGCCATAATCACTATCAGTATACCCATGTAACTCAAAGTTTCCTTCGTAAGGATACCATAGCCCTAAAGCCGTTTACCTTTGAGATACCTGAATATTCTTTTGAACAATTAAGTGGGATTCTTTCGGGTCTGTTTATACCTTGCACAGACACAAACAACATACATAATTTTGTCTAGATGTAATGAGATACATCAAAGAACCAATCATCGATCTGTATTATGTTTGATCTACTGATTTTCCTTTCGGATCAGGCTCAATCTTGGTGTTTATGTCAGTTGGAGTTCTAATGGACTGAGAATCTTGCAGCTTAATTTCTTCAAGAGTTTGTCACAACTTCTCTTGTTGATAAAAATACCATCTGCAGATTGCTTAACTTGTAGTCCAAGAAAGAAATTTATCTCTCCCATAGAACTCATCTGAAATGGAGATTTCATGATTTCTTCGAATTCATTGCACAGTTTTTGGACTGTAGAACCAAATATGATATCATCAACATACACTTGTACATATAAGAGATCATCAGCATCCTTCCTTATGAATAAAGTTGAATCGACTTTCCCTAGCGCGTATCCATGTTGGATTAAGTGTTGTGACAATGTCTCATACCAGATTCTAGTGGCTTGATGTAGACCATATAAAGCTTTGTTGGCTTGTAACACACGTGTGATATTGGAATCTTCAAACCTGGAGGTTGCTTCACGTACACATCATCGGTGATAGAACCATACCAAAATGCACACTTTACGTCAATTTAATACACTTTAAATTTCATGAATGAGGCATAAGCCAGGAAGACACGAATGATTCAAGTCTTGCAACTGGAGCAAATACTTCATCATAATCAATACCTCTTCTTCTTAGTATATCCTTGTGCAACTAATCTCGCTTTATTTGGATAACAATTCCTCGATCATCAGTTTTATTTTTAATAACCATTTTGTGCCAATACATTTTCTCCTTCAGGTAAATCCACTAGATTCCACACTTCTTGTTTGCGGAACTGTAATAATTCTTCTTGCATAGCCTCGATCCAGCCATTGTCCTTTAACGCTTCGGAAATGTTTTTAGGAACAATTTGAGAAGAAAGCAAGAGTATAAGCAGACTTTGCTGGTTCTGATTTACTTCTCGTCGTTCTCTCACTCAAAGGACCAATAATCTGAGATGTTGGATGGTTTTGTGATACGAGATGTCAGAACTCGTCTCCTTAAACATGAACATCTAGATTGGATTGATTCAAGTTGGAACAGCTGATGCAATAGGATTGAAGAATGTGGATTGAAATTGAAACTTGAGTCGGTGAGTTGATAAAGTAATCAAGATTACCAGAATCAACTAAATCACCAGAGAAGAGATGTTCCAGACTCAGGTTGTACAATTATGTACCATCAATAGGAATTGGTTGTGACACATCTGGTTTTGAGAACAAGAATGATCATTATCTTTATGTGACTAATCATCATTATTAGACTGAAAAAAAGAATCTCTAACAAAAGAAAGAAGGGATAGTTTGAGCTTGAATCATCTGCATCGTTAGAATCCGAACTGTAACTGAATGAACCGAGATCTCCTTGAATTTTTCTTTTCATCTGTATAATCAAGCTAGTTATATTGATTAAACAAGTTGGATTGAAAAAGAGTTTGACAATGAATCTAAATCAAATAACCATGCAGGACCATTTACATTAAATGTTTCAACTATACGTTAGTCCTAGAGTAAAACTCGATAGGCCTTTGAAACAATGAATATCCAACGAAAAATCCATCATCAGATTTTGATTCAAATTTTCCTAAATGACACTTGAATTCAGAATCATAACCGGACAACCAAAAGATTTAAGAAATCTATGTTTGGTTTACTGCCAAACATTAACTCATATGGAGTTTTCAGTTTGTCTTTACAATAAGACGGTTCTGATCAAAACATGCAGTTGATATGCTTCATCCCAGAATGTGATCGGAATTTTAGCATCGGCTAACATGGATCGTGCCGCTTTAATAAAATGTCAGTCTTCCTTTCACAACTCCGTTTTTGTTGAGAAGTTCTGGGAGCATGAACTGATGAGTTATTCCTTTCTCTGCACAAAACATGTCAAGAGTTAGATTTTTGAATTCCATCCCATTATCACTTCTAATTATTTTTACTTTTTGATCAAGTTGATTTTCTACTTTTATGATAAATTCTTTTATTAATTCA
>CM046440.1:47250749-47332835 GCA_025506505.1 Flaveria sonorensis | reverse complement strand
TTTCAAGAATGATGTATAGTACTCTCAAGTTTTACAAAAGTGTTACAAAGCTTAAAATGAATGAAATGAAAAGTACTTGAGACACTTTATACTACATCTTACAACCGGCCATACTTTGAAGGCCAGCTGGAAACACTAATATAGACAACAAGATCTATGTAAAGTCAAAGGTAGATTGCTTTTTCACTGGTGACTATGACATGCCATAGCTCACATCCTTTTCTAATATAAAAAGGATAAAAGTACAAAAATAGAAAGTTACAAACTCAAGACCTTGATCTACAGTTTGACAAAAGTATGGACTTTTCACCAACTCATATAAGTTGGCGAGTCTTCAGAGGTGGCAGTGGAAAGTAGTTTAGCTTTTGTCAAAAGGTGATTCAGAAAACGCATGTCTTCTTGTTTTTAGAAGAAATCAGTCTCTTGGCTTCAGAAGACTTTTTTTGAAGTTTCGGAAGACTTCATCGTTGCCTTCGAAGATTTGGTCTTTTGGCTTCGGAAGATTCGATACTTAGAGTAATTCATTGAGTTGTATCAAATCTTCTGAAGTAACTTCCTTATACTTCACATGTGCATGCTCAAAGCTCTTTGGTGCATCATCCTCTAAGTGTAATCCTTTTTGATATCACCATAGTACTTATTAAGTTTTAATGTAATTGATTCGACATCTTGTTCAACTCCTCATCATCACTTAAACACATTGTTTTAAAACTATATCCGTACAACTAATCGAGTCCAAATATGTGTTTGAGGTAGTGTACTTTGTACATATAATGTTAAATAAAATTTCATAATCAAATAATATATGCCATAAATAAAAAGATAGTAAAAAAGTTAAATAAGATTACATTAACGTGAAACTCTAGGGGTGAGCTCATAAAAATACCTAAGAAAACCTCCCAGTCTTTTTACATTTTCCCAATCGTTTGAATCTGGCGCACCTGCATCTCCTGAAGATCATGAAAAACACCAAGTCGTCATCTATAAATCTTTCAAATGCTCTTTCATACTCACTTGCAACACTTAACGTCAAGTAAGTAGTGTTCCAACAAATGGAAACATCCAAAGTTAAACATTTTCCATTTAGTTGCCTTCAACAAAGCAGATACTTAATCCTTTTTAATCTTACCGGTGATTGTCTAACCCATCAAACAAGGTCCTGATACTATCAAAAAAAGTTCTCACATCCTCGAGCCTATCTTTAGGGGTGTTTATCAGATTGGATAACGGATTATTCGAATCAAATTATTTGGATTTGAAGATTTTATGAATTTATTTGAAATTCGATCCGAGATATCTCTAATTCTCTATCTGGTCAAAATCTATCAGAATGCACTTCTGATCTTATTCAAATGAATCAGAATAAACCAAATAACAATTTTTCTATTTTTTATTCCTTTTTTGGATGATTTTTTATTATTAATATTTTTACAAGTTTAAAATCATAATAAAACTTACAAAAAACAAGAAATCAAATTTGTCTTAAACATAAATTCAAAATTAAAACATAATAAGTAATTATACAGGACCCGAAGATTAGAATCTCTAATATAGAACAACAATCTACTATTATGTGATTATTTAGGAACGGAGGACCGGAAGGTGTCATGACTCTTGAGTATTAGGCTGAGAACATAATAGGTAGTTGGGCAATAAGTATTGGGCTAGAAACATTGTGAGATTCTTATTTGGTTTAATCAGATATCTAGATAATCCAAATAACCCGAATAGAAAAATTATGATATTCTGTAACACCCAGAATTTTACAAAAAGAAAAAAAAAGAGAAAAGAAAAGAAAAAAGAGAGAAGTATAAAGAAAGAAAGGTGAAATAACTAAGTTAAGGGCTAAAGTTGTGCAAGAGACAAGCTTTATTATAATTATGTTTAAAAGGTGGGCATGGCCGCCCACACCCCTGCTCCACCCAACTGCTCGACTGCAGAAAGAAAAAGAACAGAGTTTTCCATCGGTTTTTAGAGAGAAGAAGAAGAAGATCGATTTGAAGGTAAGTTTTCTTGCGTTTTATTCGGTTTCAGCTAGATTTTCAGCTTGTGGACCGAGTCTTATGTGTTCCTCTGTGTTGTTGGGTGTTTTTGGTGTGTTTAGTGTGTTTGAACTCCAAGTGCTCTCAAGTTTGGAGGAGTTTTACTCGAAGGCTGCTGTAGGTGAGTTCTAGATCCCTGATTTTTCTGTTTTAAACTTGTTTTGGGGCTGAAATGCATATAAACTTTCTTTTTATAGCTTTCAGTGTATGGAACCGTATGTGTTCCCCTGTTTTACATGTGTGTGTGTGTGTTGTGCATGTTTTGACCAAATCATGTGATGGTATGCTTTTTCTATATGCTTAGTATGCAAGATTTGGGCTAAGAATACGTTAGGATGATGATTGGGAACTGAAATTAGTATAAGTTAGAACTGGTAACTCATGCGCCTGGATAGTACTCATGCGCCTAAGTTCTGCCCATGTGCCTAAGTGTTTGCCCATGCTCCCAAGTTTTCCCATGCGCCAGCCCGTGCGCCTGCATCGTACTCATGCACCTGCATAGTACCCATGCGCCTAAGTTTTTCCCCATGCGCCTAAGTTTTCCCATGCGCCCAACTACCCGTACGCTTGCATAGTGCCCATGCACCCACATGGTGCTCATGCGCCTAAACTGACATAGGATTTTTCTGAAATTTGGGAAATAAAAATTTATGGTTAAGCTCTGGAATGTTTTGGTGGTTTATGTTTGTTCATGTTATGCATGTTTGTGGCCAGTTATTGATGTTCCTTATTATGTATTATTATGTGATTTTACGTGGTGTGTTAATGCTCTTATATGTAAAGTATTATCATAAAAGAAGCGAAAGATTAAAGATAATGAAAAGTGGAACATAACGAATGAATGAAAGTCTTGCAAGCAAATTTAAAGAGGTTCACAACTCATTGAAGAGTTGTTAGCTCAACTGTGTACGATGTAGCGTGCGATCTTGGCTAACCCATAAGGGTATACACACAGGGGGGCCAGTCTTGGTGACTGATCCATATGTACGAAACGGGATCCTTGTCGCTTAACCCCAAGACTGAGGTGGCTTCGTGCCTAATGATGGGGTATAGCTTATGACAGGATCTAGATAGAATTGAAAGATAATGAAAAAGTGCGAAACGAATGATTATGAACGATGATAAAAGATAATAATGATATTATCAAGATGTATGTATGTTGTGTAATCACGAACGAATGTAAAGGAAAGGTTTTGCTAAAAGTAAAGTATTTTATTTTTAAAACTAGAACTCACTCAGCAACGCTGACTTTTTATGCATTTTCAGTTGGCAGGTAGCTTGTTGCTGAGGATGGCACGAGGGTGAAGTTACTTGGCGGGCAAAGACTGGCATCCATTTTGTGCACAATAATGTTGTTGTTTTATAATACAACTGAATATTCTTTTGTAACTCTTTTAAAACAATGATGTATTATTTGTCAACATCAAATATTAATGCATGAATGGTTTTTGATAAATTAATCCGCTGCAATGTTTTTGAAATTTATTGTGTCTTATGATAAATAAGGTTGTGATTGACCAACTGTGGGGTTCCCGAAAACGGGGCCTTACAAGTTGGTATCAGAGCCAAAGTTTAAGAGAAATGGTAAATATTTGGAAAACCTAAACTTAAACTGAGAATGGGACCGAATGAAGGGATGCCAGCCCAAGTAGCTACGTGCCATCAAGTAATTTACTTTCTTAAGGTTAACCGGTATTATGTGCGCGTGCTATCTGATTTATGTGCTCTTAGTAGATTGGATACTGATGTAGTTAGGATAGGCAATGCTTGGGGGATGAAGAGTAAAGTAAGTGGCTAATCACAACTGTCACTGTAATTAGGGACTTACTATACTTGACATAAACTGAGCTATTACCTTGAATGACCGTGTTGGTTTGAATCTTATAGTGTTTAGAGGATGGCGGGTGGTAGATCTTCGAAGGCTTCTCGAGGAGGTGTACAGGGTGGTCGTGGTGCTGGACCACGTGTCACCAGGAACAAGGCTAAGGCTGCTGAGACGTCTCTGAGATGAGAGTGCTAATCTGAGAGCCTCTTTGAAAGAGGCAGTTGTGGAGGAAGTTCATCAGGTCATGCAGACGATCCTGCGTCTGTGGTGACCGAGGTTATTCGTGTTGTGAGGGAGGATGAAAAGAAAGAGAAGGAGGAGAGGAGGAGGACCGTTGGAGAGGTTCAGGTGAAGGGAGCAACCAGAAACTGAGATGGTCGTCTCCAGTGATGAAAAGGAAGAGGAAGACGTACAGGAAACTACCAAGGGATGTAGTTATGGGTCATTTTAAAGATGCAAGCCCCTGACTTTGATGGTAACGGGAATGCTACTGCTGCTCACCGATGGTGAGGGAGATGGAGGCTGTATTGGATATCAGTGAATGTAGGGAGGATCAAAAGGTGAAGTTTGCTACCCACTCATTCATGGACTCGGCCTTGTGCTGGTGGGACAATATTGTCCAGGCCGAGGGTAGCAGGGCGATCGGGAGAATGAGGTGGAGTGAGTTAAAGAAGATGGTGATCGAGGAGTTTTGTCCTCATAGGAACTTGACAAGATTAAGAGAGAGTTCTTACAGCTGGAGGCGGGAACCATGACACACCAGCAGTATACTACTAAGTTCAATGAGATGGCAAGGCTGGTGCCAGATCAGGTGACGCTAGTGTCAAGGAAGATCAAGAGGAATATCCAGGGTTTGCCGGCAGACATCCGCAGGCACATGATCGCCACCCGGCCGAGTACTTTTAGGTCGATGTTTGATCTAGCAGGGAGGTTGTCTGATGAGAGAGAGGTGGCAGTGGTAGAGGTGAGTAAGAAGGGTGGTGATGTCAGGAACTGGAATGGGAAGCGGTTTGGTCGTGGTGGTTTTACCCCGAGCAACAAGAGGGCAAGGGTGGATGATCGAAGGGTAGTTACATCAGGTACGGGAATGAAGAGGTGTGGTAAGTGCGGGAAGGAACATTTAGGGGAGTGTAAGTGGGGACTGAATCTCTGCTTCAAGTGTGGGAAGCCCGGTCATATGGCAAAAGAGTATGGGGTTGTAAGATGTTATAACTGTGGTGAAGAGGGCCATCTGAGTAGGGATTGCAAGAGGCTAAGGGTCAAGAGCTCCGGGGTGAAGAAAGGGGTTGAGAAGAGGGACCGAAGGTGAAGCCAGAGCATTCACGATGACCCAGGAGGAGGCTAGGGTGGACCCCGATGTCATGTCAGGTACATTCCTAGTAAACCAAACTTGTGCCTTTGTACTATTTGATTCTGGTGCTAGTAAGAGTTTTATTTCTGCTGCCTTCTGTGCTAAGTTACCTATTAGGAGTAGAAAGATTGATGAGCCCTTCGATGTAGAAACTGCCATTGGTAAGTCTACCAGGATTTCTGATCTGATAGAAAATTATGACATAGAGTTGGAAGGCCATAGGTTCTCTGCTAAATTATTCGTGATGCCCCTAGCGGATTCGATATGGTTCTAGGGATGGATTGGTTAGTAGCCTATGAGGCAAATATTATGTGTCGCAAGAAGATGATCCGATTGACTGCACCTGATGGGAGTTCGGTGATGATCTATGGTGATCGAGTTACTACAGTTCTGAAGGTGATTTCGATGGTGGTGGTAGAGAAGTGCATGAAATGTGGATGTAGTGCCTACCTGGCTTATGTGAAGGATGTGGATGCGTCAGTACCACAATTGTCCGTTGTACGACTTTCCAGACGTGTTCCCAGAAGATTTACCAGGTTTGCCACCAGACCGTGAGATCGAGTTCCAGATCAACTTGATACCTGGTGCTCAACCTGTTGCTAAGGCACCGTATTGATTGGCTCCGTCTGAGATGAAGGAACTGATGGTTCAGTTGCAAGAGTTGTTGGACAAAGGGTTCATTCGACCGAGTATCTCTCCCTGGGTGCTCCGATCTTGTTTGTAGAAAAGAAGGACTGTAGTATGAGGATGTGCATCTACTACTGTGAGTTAAACAAGTTGATCGTGAAAAACCGGTATCCGTTACCGAGGATTGATGACTTATTTGATCAGCTCCAAAGTGCCAGTTGGTTCTTGAGAATAGATCTCCGATCTGGTTTCCATCAGGTGAAGGTGAAGGAGCAAGATATCCCTAAAATAGCTTTTTGCATGCGTTATGCACACTACGAGGTTCTCGTTATGTCTTTTGGTCTAACTAACACACCAACTGCCTTTATGGATTTAATGAACCGGGTGTGTCGGCCGATGTTGGATAAATCAGTGATTATGTTTATCGATGATATCCTGATTTATTCAAAGAGCGAAGAAGAGCATGCCGGTCACATTCGTGAGGTATTGGAGACACTTAGAAGAGAGAAGCTGTATGCTAAGTTCTCTAAGTGCGCTTTCTAGTTGCGTGAGGTTCAGTTTTGGGTCATGTGGTAAATTCCGAAGGGATCATGGTAGGCCCGGCAAAGGTGGAGGCGATGATGCAATGGAAGACTCCAAAGACGCCATCCGAGATCCGTAGATTCTTGGGTTTAGTGGGCTATTACAGGAGATTCATTCAAGACTTTTCTAAGATAGCCTCACCATTCTGACCCGCAAGGATGTGAAGTTTGTATGGGGTCTGGAACAGGAGAATGCTTTTGAGGAGTTAAAGACAAGATTGACTCAAGCTCCTGTCTTGACGTTGCCAAAAGGAATGAAGACTTGGTGGTCTACTCAGATGCTTCTTATTCAGGATTGGGTTGCGTGCTGATGCAACGGGGAAGGATTATAGCCTATGCGTCCAGACAGTTGACAATTTATGAGGCTAATTACCCTAATTATGACTTGGAGCTAGCGGCTGTGGTCTTTGCACTGAAGATTTGGAGGCACTACTTATACGGGATGAAGTGCACTATCTTCACTGACCATAAGAGCTTGAAATACTTCTTTAAGCAGAAGGACCTCAATATGAGGCAAAGGAGGTGGTTAGAGTTAATCAAGGATTATGATTGTGAGATCCACTACCATCCGGGCAAGGCCAACGTAGTGGCTGATGCCCTTAGCCGAAAGGAGAGACCCAAGCCAATCCGGGTGAAAGCTTACCAGTTGGTGATGACCTCTGATGTGATGGCACAGGTCAAGGAATCTCAAGATGAGGTGCTGAAGGAAGACCGAATCAACTCTGAAAGAATGAAAGGTCTAGTCTTGGAGTTGGGTGAGAACACTCTTGGAGTTAGAACCCGCTTCGGGCTGATGTGGATCTCTCGTTATAGAGACCTATGGGGGCGAATCATGGATGAAGCTCATAAGACTCGATACTCCATTCATCCTGGTGCTACAAAGATGTATCATGATATGAAGAAAGATTACTGGTGGCCGGGTATGAAGCGTGATGTAGTGGAGTATATGAGCAAGTGCCTTACTTGCTTGCAAGTGAAGGCGGGGCATCAGAAGCCATACGGGAAGATCCAACCTTTTGGATATACCCAAGCGGAAATGGGAGCACATCACCATGGACTTCATTACGAAGTTACCACGTACGGCAAGAGGGTATGATGCCATATGGGTGATAGTTGACCGTTTGACGAAGAGTCCTCACTTTCTACCGATCCGCGAGACATATTCATCTGAAAGGTTGGTGAATCTGTTCATCAAAGAGATTGTGACGCGTCATGGTGTACCAGTGTCTATCATGTCTGACCGTGACACTCGGTTTACATCTAAGTTTTGGAAGACATTTCATGACGCGATGAGGACGAGGTTGCACATCAGTACAACTTATCATCCTCAGATAGATGGTCAGTCAGAGAGAACTATACAGACGTTTAAGGATATGCTCCGAGCATGTGTTATTGATTTTGGAGGAAGTTGGGATGAACACTTACCGTTAACTGAATTCTCATACAACAATAGTTATCATGCCAGCATTGGTATGCCACCATTAGGCACCATATGAGATGCTATACGGTAGGAAGTGTAGAACGCCTGTATGTTGGGGTGACATCGGACAGAAGGAGTTGGGGACCGTTAAAGTGATCGAGGCTACGACTGAAAAGTTGGAGAAGATCAAGGCCTTTATGACAGTGGCAAAAGATAGGCAAAAGTCGTATGTTGACAAGAGGCGTAGACCGATTGAATTCAAGGTGGGTGATAAAGTTATGCTGAAGGTTTCACCGTGGAAGGGGATCATTCGGTTCAGAAAGCAGGGTAAGCTGAGCCTGAGGTATATAGGACCTTCCTGAATCATTGCTCGAGTAGGAGAGGTGGCCTATAGGTTGG
This sequence comes from Flaveria sonorensis, assembly GCA_025506505.1. Classification (NCBI taxonomy): domain Eukaryota; kingdom Viridiplantae; phylum Streptophyta; class Magnoliopsida; order Asterales; family Asteraceae; genus Flaveria; species Flaveria sonorensis. The sequence continues at coordinate 47,324,590 of CM046440.1, read as the reverse complement.
AGCTACCCGATGAGTTAAGTGGGATTCATCCAACATTCCATGTATCTCATTTGAGAAAGTGCCTCGCTGATGAAGATATAATTGTACCACTGGAGGATATTGAGGTAGATGAACGACTCAATTACGTAGAGCAACCAGTGGCAATCATCGACCGAAAAGAGAAGAGATTACGAAATAAAGTGGTTCCACTGGTGCATGTACAGTGGAGGCACAGGAAGGGATCCGAGTCTATGTGGGAGACTGAGGAAGAGATGAGGCAGCATTATCCACAACTGTTCGAGGAGTGACAGGTTTTGGGGATGAAACCTATATAAGGGGGGTGGATGAAGCCCATGCGCCTAAGTGTTTGCCCATGCGCCCAAGTTTTCCTATGTGCCCAACTGCCTGTGCGCCTACGTAGTATTCATGCACCTACATAATACCCATGCGCCTAAGTTTTTCCCATGCGCCTAAGTTTTTCCCCATGCGCCCAAGTTTTCCCATGCGCCCAACTACCCGTACGCCTGTATAGTGCCCATCACCACGCACCCACATGGTGCTCATGCGCCTAAACTGACTTAGGATTTTTCTAAAATTTTGGGAAATAGAAATTTATGGTTAAGCTCTAGAATGTTTTGGTGGTTTATGTTTGTTCATGTTATGCATGTTTGTGGCCTGTTATTGATGTTCATTATTACGTGACTTTACGTGGTGTGTTAATGTTCTTATACGTAAAGTATTATCATAAAAGAAGCGATAGATTAAAGATAATGAAAAGTGAAACATAACGAATGAATGAAAATGTTGCAAGCAAATTTAAAGAGGTTCACAACTCATTGAAGAGTTGTTAGCTCAACTGTGGGCGATGTAGCATGCGATCTTGGCTAACCCATGAGGGTATACACACAGGGGGGGGGTCAGTCTTGGTGACTGATCCATACGTGCGAAACGGGATTCTTGTCACTTAAACCCAAGACTGAGGTGGCTTCGTGCCCAATGATGGGGTATAGCTTATGACAGGATCTAGATAGAAGTGAAAGATAATAAAAAAGTGTGAAATAAACGATTATGAACGATGATAAAAGATAATAATTATATTATCAAGATGTATGTATGTTGTGTGATCACGAACGAATGTAAACGAAAGATTTTTACTAAAAGTAAAGTATTTTATTATTTAAAACTAGAACTCACTCAGCAACACTGATTTTTTATGCATTTTTAGTTGGCAGGTAGCTTGTTGCTGAGGATGGCACGAGGTGAAGCTACCTGGCGGGCAAAGACTGGCATCCATTTCATGCACAATAATGTTGTTGTTTTATAATACAACTGAATATTCTTTTGTAACTCTTTTAAAACAATGATGTATTATTTTTCAACATCAAATATTAATGCATGAATGGTTTTTGATAAATTAATCCGCTATAATGTTTTATGAAATTTATTGTGTCTTATGATAAATAAGGTTGTGATTGACCAACTGTGGGGTTCCTGGAAACGGGGCCTTACATATTCAAAATCTGAATAAGAAATCAGAATGAAATCCGGTCTGAATATCTGAATAAAGATTTACATCAGTTTTTTCTAATTCGAATATGGACTGGAATTACAATTTTTTTCGGTCTTTGGATTTTCTAAACACCCCTACCTATCTTGAACAACTAATTCATTATATGTGTTATATACCTCACATGTTGCCATTTCCCTTTACAAAAGCACATATATCACTCTAATTCATCATTTTCCTACCAAATACTTAATCGTAACATCATTTCTAGATAAATTATCGGATTGTAATAGTCATAACATGTTGCAATTCCCAATCAATTAAGCAGTTCTCCACGGCACTTCTAATATAATTTCCTCGATGACTTGAAATAGGACAAAAGTTTATCATTTTTTTGCAAGTTCTGTTTATATCAATGTAATGTGCAATGAGATACATATAGTTGATCCGCTCTAAAGATGTCCATGTAGGTAGTCAAATACTCTATGATGAGATTTTTTTCATTTGAGCTTTAAGTTTAATTTCTTCATCAAGATATATTTGATTGCAATCTGTAAGGATTACACTTAAAGGATGATGCAACCAAAGAGATCTCAGCATGCACATGTGAAGTACAAGGAAGTTACTTCAGAAGATTAAGTATCAAATCTTCTGAAGCCAAAAGACCAATTCTTCGGAAGCCAAAAGACCAATTCTTCTGAAGCCAAAGATGAAGTATTCCGAAGCTTCAAAGACAAAGTCTTTCGAAGCCAAGACTGATTTCTTCCGAAGACAGAGAAGGCATGTCTTCTCTGACATGCTTTTGTCAAAAGCTGAAACACCTTTCCGTTGCCATCTCTAAAGATTCACCAACTTGCATGAGTTGGTAAAAAGTCCATGCTTTTGTCAACTGTAGATTAAGGTGTTGAGTATGTAACTTTCCAACTATGTACTTTTATTCTTTTTATAATAGATAAGGATGTGAACTATGGCATGTTAGAGTCACTAGTTAAAAGGCAATCTGTCTTTTGACTCTAAATTGATTTTGTTGTCTAGATTAGTGTTTCCAGTTGGCCTTTAAAGTATGGCCGGCTGTAGGATGTAGTATGAAGTATCTCAAGCACTTGTATTTTTAAGGTAAGCTTTGTAACACTTGTAAGAACTTGAGAGCAATATACATCATTCTTGAAAACCATACTTGGGTGTTCTTGTTCTTGTTCTGTTCTTTTACTTTTGTTCTTTGTTTCATCAATCTAGTTGCTTATTTGATCTGCTAAGTGTTATGACTCTCCTAACACTGTGAAACTATTGCAGTGACCCTCTTCACCAGTCCTGCAATTGGTATCAGAGTATTTTAAGCTCTTGATTGTAAGATCTTACCATCTTAGATCTCTTTAGTTTCACAAAACACTTATCAGCTCAAATGGCAACTATCTCGAAGGCTGATACGGAAACTGGTACCATAACAAAGTCTCCACTGATCACTCCTGATGACTTTAATACGTGGTGCCAACGTATGGAAGGGTTCATCAAGTCTCAAGACAGCAAGATGTGGAGATCTGTCATTGAAGGACCTCATATCCGAAGTAACTCTTTAGTCACTGCTAGAGTTAGGATGATTCCAAAGGAAATGGTGATTATTCTAAGAAAGATTGGAAGAAAATTGATGTAGATCAGAAAACCATGGCCGCTCTCCAAACTGCTTTTCCAAACTCTATATACAAAGGCTTTAAAAAGTGCAAAATTACTAAGCAGCTTTGGGATGCACTGAAGCTTATGTATGAGGGATTTGAGGAAGCCAAAGAAAACAAGAAAGACCTCATGAAGTAGCTGTTTGAGAACTTTGCCTGCAAGTCAAGTGAAACTATGACTCAACAATACTTTAGGTATGTTGAAATTGTAGATACTCTCATGGATGTTGGAGTAAAACTTGAGAATAGGGACATTGTGAGGAAGTTCATGTTGTCTTTTCCCAGACAATGAACTCACTACTGTGTAGCCATTAAAAGAACTAAAAACCTCACTACCCTTACTCTCACTGAGCTATATGGTATCCTTAATGGCTACCAGATGGAGATAAACATGCAAAATCCATCAAGCAGATTTTCCAGCAATCAACAAAGTTTAGCCCTACATGTGGTTGAAAGGGATAGTAGAGAACCATAACATCATCTTATCTGCTACCCTAACAACTCATAAAAGGGTCCTTTCATCACCTTCCCAGAGACACCAAGGGAGAGGTACATCCAAGGAAGCCCATTCCAAAAGACAAGCTCTGCTTAAGCCTTTGTGTCTGCTGATGAAAGTTGTGGCAACTTTCTCTTCACTCTTGAAGACTTGGATTATATCCATCCAGATGAATCTGGAGTATATAGAGATAGTCTAGCAAATGGCTCTTCTCACTCAAAGAGCCAAGAAGTTCTACAAGAGAACCGGAAGGAATTTCCTTGCATTGTATCCAGTGGAAAGTTTGGGCTAGATAAAAGCAAAGTGAATTGTTACAACTGTAACCAAATGGGACACTTTGCTAGGGAGTGAAAGGAACCAAGAACTAATGGTGGCCAAGCACAATCCATGCCAAATGACACTGAGGGTGCTCCCAGACCTGAGAAGCCAAGCCAATTAAAACAACAAGCTGTTGTTGCTGTTAAAGAAGGAGATTTTGACTAGTGCTTCTAGGTAGAAGATGTTTCTCCTAACCAAGCACTGATGGTTAACCATAAAGAAGCCAAGGTATTAGAACATCTTAGTACTCTTGAATGCATTGCTAAAGTAAATATGTATAGGTCCTATAACTTAGAAATGAGATCTGACCTTGAGTCCTTGAACATTTTAAAAGCTAATTTCAAAAGAGCTGAAAATGCTTATAAATTTAAAATAGAAGATTTATAGAAAACAATTTCAACTCTTAAGCATGAGCACACAAATTACAGGACTCAAATCAAAGATCTCATTACCAAGTTAACTGAATGTCAGGTTAAGCTTGTGATCAGCAAAGCCAAGGCAGAAAAGTGTGTTCTTGAAGAGGAAACCTTTAAGAACATCATATCTTCATCCTCGCATGCAAAGATTTTTATCAGAACAGGCAGGGATTGGGTTCAAGTGAGATAGCTCCTCCATACACATTATTATTTGTATGACCTATAAGGTGTGGAACTCGTCAAGATAAGCTGCCCCTCATAGATCCCATCCAAGTGAGTGAAGAAGATCATCCTAAGAAGGGTCATCATTCTCCTGGAGAGAAGAAAGAACCAAGGATGACCAAGTCTACTAGGAAGAACTTGATCACGACAGCCAAAAGAAAATCAAAGAAAGCCCAAGAGATCAAGACCACCTTCAACTCCAAGCAAAAGCAAGTTTTTTTTATCTCTGCTGGATTTGAAGTGGTGAAGATTGAAGACTTAACCATGAACTCTAGTACCAGGAGTCCTAGTTGATGTCCAAATCATCCTGCACAGCCTGAACCATCCAGTTCCAAGAGCAAGTCTCACCCTAAGAAGCCTGCTGCATCATTTGTGAAGATGAAGAAGGAAGTAGAAAGAGATCAAGCTCAACCTCCTACTCAGAAGAAGAGTCTTAGAAGTATGCAAACTAAATGCATCATGTGTGGTAGTACTTCCTATTTTGTTAAGAATTGCATCTACAATCCCAAAAGCACTATCCACATGACCAAGAAGGAAAATTCTGAGAAGAAGATAGCTTCGGAAGAAAAATCTCTTCCTTTTAGAAGCTCCAAAGTGAAAAAGAAGAAGATAAGTGAAAACTTACCTTCGAAAGAAATATTAGTCTCAGAAGAAAGGAATGCTTCTGAAGTATTGAAGTCTGCTGCAATGGATGCAAAAACTTCTAAAGGTCTAGTCTCGAAAACTTCCAAAGTCATTAGAATTTCTAAAGTATTGAAGGCCAAGTCTAGTCTTCCAAAGATGGTATGGAAGATGAAGGAAGGCCATGTGATTGAAAGTTCTTCATCAACAATCGTAAATGATCCTTAGAGCTTGAATATAGGATTAATCACTGTTGAATTTTTTTCAGTTCACTTTGACAAGCCCAAGACCAACAAGGCTTGGGTTTCCAAAGGTAACTAACCATCTCTTTCTATGTAGGAACAGTTGAAGACTAAAGGAAATATATGGATCATTGATAGTGGCTGTTCCAGGCACATGACAGGCAATGGCTCTTTGCTTCAAAACTTTGAAAGAATTGATGGAGGGCCAGTTTCTTTTGGAGGAGAATCAGGTGGTTACATCACTGGAAGGGGTAGAGTCATAAATGGTAAGCTTAGTATTGAGAAGGTAAACTATGCTAAGGAACTTGGGTACAAACTCTTGAGTGTATCCTAAATTTATGACCAGACATAACATGTATTATTCTTAAGCCTGGGGTGGTCATTCCTCAAGAGCATATCCTGCTTAGAGCCCCTAGGAAATGGAACATGTACAAGATGGATTTGCAAGAAAAATTCCTATCAGGAGAAGTTTCTTGCTTTCTATCTAAAACAAATAGTGATGAGTCTTTTCTCTGGCATAAAAGAATGTGCCATATAAACTTTAAGAACATAAACAAATTAATTAAGAATAATTTGGTAACTGGAATGCCAAAGAAAGAGTTTACAAGTGATGATCATTGTGTTGCATGCCTAAAAGGGAAGCAACATAAAGTGTCTCACAAGCCAAAGGAAAGAAACTCCATCACTACTCCCCTACACTTATTACATATGGATCTCTTTGGCCCTACCAATGTAATGAGTCTAGGAAGGACCTCATATTTTTTGGTGATCACAGATGACTTCACAAGATACACTTGGGTCCTCTTCCTTAGAACTAAGGATCAGACCCCTAAGATTTTGAGGAGCTTCATTTTGAAATTTAAGAATTAATGTGATCACAAGTTCAAAATCATAAGATGTGATCAAGAAACTGAATTCAAGAATCAAATCCATGATGCATTTTGTGATAAGAAAGGTATTACAAGACAATACAGTGTTCCCAGGACTCCTCAGCAAAATGGCGTTGCTAAGATAAGAAACATGACATTTATTGAAGCTGCAAGAACCATGTTATCTAACTCTAAACTGCCCATCACCTTCTGGGCAAAGGCAGTTAACATTGCCTGCTATGTGCAAAACAGAGTTTTAGTAGTCAAGACTCATGGTAAGACTCCTTATGAGCTATGGCATAAAAGGAGACCTTTCATTGGTTTCTTAGATCATTTGGACATCCTTTCACCATCTTGAATATGAAAGATTAGATAGCCAAATTTGCTAAGAAGTCAGATGATGGACACTTTATTAGATACTCTTCCCAATCTAACGCTTATAGAGTATACAATCTCATAACTAGAGTAGTTGAGAAGTTAGCCAATTTGACCTTCAACGAGCACACACCCAGTGTGAAAGGTTCTGGTCCTGATTGGTTATTTGATCTTGATTTAGTTACCAACTATTTTAATAAATCTTGTGAATATATTTTAGGATCTACAGGTAGCTTATCAATAGGAGATTCTGATCCAAGATTTGAGTTGGGAAGACCAATTCAGAAACTACTTCAGCTCCAATGGTAACAAACCCTGCAGTTGGAAATCCTGTCAGCACAACAATGATAAACTCTTCAGTTGATACATCTAAGGTGCCTAGAAATTCCAGCACAGAGGCATAGAACCCAAATGAAGGAGTTTCCAATGTAGGAGGAGATGGAGGTGGTGATAGTGATCAAGAATTCCTTGATGTTGATAACCACTCCATAGAAGACAACATCAATGATGTCACACACTCATTAGATCAAGTTACTCTTGATAAGTGTGCTGATGTGATGGGTTATACTCAATCACCAGATTTGAATTTCACTAATTCTGATCTCTCCAACCAACTTGCAATGATTCCTTAACTGAAAATCCACAAGTCACATCCCACCATAAATATCATTAGAGATGTTGAGACAGGGGCGAGAACAAGAGGACAAACTCATGACAAAAATGTTTGTCTTCACTCTTGTTTCTTGTCCAAGATTGAGCCTAAGAAGATTGATGAGACTCTGAAGGATGGAAGTTGGGTTGAAGTAATGCAGGAGGAGCTTCTTCAATTCAAAAGGAAAAAGGTTTGGAACCTATATCCTCTTCCTCAAGGGAACACCACAATAGGTACTACTGGACCGGTGAAGGGTGGTCAATGCTATATTTCACAAGGATGGAGAGATGTGCAACACTTAACAGATCAAACAGGGAACCAATTAGATGATACAAAGAACATAAGTAAAAGAACAAGAACACTAAAATGTGATTTTCAAGAATGATGTATATTGCTCTCAAGTTCTTACAAGTGTTACAAAGCATTCATATTAAGATACAAGTACTTGAGACACTTTATACTGCATCCTACAGCCAGTCATACTTTGAAGGCCAGCTAGAAACACTAATCTAGACAACAAGATCAATGTAGAGTCAAAAGGCAGATTGCCTTTTAACTTGTGACTATGACATGTCATAGCTTACATCCTAATATATTACAAAAAGGATAAAAGGTACAAAAGTAGAAAGTCACAAACTAATGACCATAATCAACAGTTGACAAAATCATGGACCTTTTCACCAACTTATCTTCTGCTTGATTGCTGTAATGTGCTCATCCATGGTTGTGTTGTCTCTTATGGTTCAACCTTGACCTCAACTTCAGGTGTAGCCTGACTTGGTAGAGAATGCAAGTCAATAAGTTCACACCTTTTAATCTTCTGCTTGATCACTCTAATGTGCTCATCCATAGTGGATATAGACATTGGACCAAGCCTCATTTCGGAGAATCCATACAGCTTTAAGATGCTCATCATCCTCTACCTATCAGTATACTTCTTTAGACTCTTTTGGATGATGGCTCTTGACTTTGCAGCTTCTTCCCTCATCTTTCTCTTAGCAGTTTTTATTCATTCTTTACTTGTTGCTTCAGCTGCTTGAGGTACTCAAACTTTATGTATTTATATGACAAGGGAAGAAGTGCAGATGCCTGATAAAGACCTATGGCACTCAGGTTGTTAATCATATTTTGTCTTTCTACTTCTTTGTCTACCTGAGGTTGTTACTCAGTTGCCACAGCCTCTGTCTTAAGGCTTTCTTGAATTGGGTAGAGGGTAGGAGCATGCTTGTAGAGTCTTTTCTTCCTCCTTTATTCCTTGATCTTGAGGAGCAGTTCTGCATCCTCTACCTCCTTCCTCTTCTTTGACAACTCAGTTTCAGTGAGTTCATTTAACTCTTCTAAGGGAAGAGAGATGAGTTCATCAATGTTGTAGTTTCTGGTCCCCAAGTAGTTCAATCTGGTTGCCCTTAACTCATCATCTTGAGTGTTTGGCCTGGGGGCAGCTCTAATTGCAGCTTCCATGAAGCTTAAGGACCCACTAAAACTCTCTCCCTTTAGCTTCCTCTTCCTCTCTCTCTTCTCCTCCTCAATCTCCTCGAGAGTCATCTTCCTTTTACCTTTGTCACTCACAGGCCTTTATGACTCAGGTTGGAGAGAGCTTTGGCCTTTATTGCTTGGTTCTTCACTCGAGCTCTTCTTAGAGAGAGGCTGTGTGACACCTTCACCAGCTGGTGCCTCAATGAGGGTAATGGGTAATCATGTAGTTCCTCTCATCTCAAGGTTCACAGGCTCAACTGCTGGGCCTTTATCCGAGGATTCCCATTCGAAGCTAATCTTAGGGTCCATCTCAGTATCCAGTTGACCAAAAGTCTTGCCTGCTAGCCTCTGTCTATATAGTCTTATTCTTAGCTTGAACTCTTCAATCACCCTTTGTTGAATCTTATCAGCCAACCTTACAGCTTGCCTGTTTTGTCTTAGGTTGGCAAGTGAAAGGCCAACTAGATAGGTGCTCTTATAGAATCTCAGAGTGTAGAAGTTGAAAATATCTTATTGCCTCTGAGACCTAGAGATTACCAGGGCTCTCCTTTGATCATCATATCTCCATCCTACTATTGGGTTCTTAACAGGGTAAGATGGAGTAGGCATAGCCCTTGGTATACCCTCCTCAAACAGACTTTGTATGAGTGAGTCCACATCAATGTGAACTTGAGGAGGTTGCTGAGTATGGACAACTATAAGTGAGGGTGGTGAATCCTCCATGTGCATACTCTAAAAGGAACTCCCAGGTTCTATGATTGTAATTAAGACTTTCTCCTCCTTTTTGGTAGCATCACCCTCTTGCACAGGGGAGCTAGGAGTTAGGTCCATCACATCCATAGGTTCTTGTGGGCCTAGTTGAGTTCTCTGGATGGGCCTCTTAGCTAAGTCTCCCTTGAGATCGGTGATCTCAAGTTACTGGCCATTGACCCTCTTTTGTAAGGTAGTCACCTGAGATTCCAGGTGACTGACCTTTGAGACTAAATAGGTGCAGGTTTTAGTCAGTTGTTGCACCTTTAGTTTCAGACTCCCTTTATCTTCATTTGAAGAATCACTAGGGGATGAGAGAATAGGACCAAAGTCTTCTTCCTCATCACCAGCACTAACTTCTTGGCTGCTGGATTTCCCCTGCACCATGACAGCTTCAGTTAAGTGTCAACGGTCTGGGTTGCCATGGTTAAGGTCCTAAAGATGTAATCATTTGCAGAAGTGAGCCTCTTCCATATGGACCTCCTGAACTGGTTTAGGGAGATCCACCTCAGTTATGGGTGGATGATGTGGGCTAGACATGGGTGAGTCAGGAGCACTCATCTCTCTTTGAGAAAGGGTGGAGAAGAGAGTGTTAGGATCAGTGATCTAAGTTTGATCAATTAGAGTTTGATCACAGCGGAATTAGAGCAAGAATTAAGCAAATATAGCAAGAACACAATAAATATTCAATGGAACAGTACACGGTTATATAAAAATAGGGTTTTCTGCATTGGGATAATAACATTCATGCACACATGCTTCGGTATGGCGGCTGCTAGGTTTTCCTAAGCTGCACCGATTACAATTAGGTCAGCATTCCTTATATAAAGGAATGTGACGTCTGCTGATGTCACTTGATAGTGACGTCTAACAGAATTATTACAAACTACTGAACGTAAGCAAACTACTGAGAATGTTCACAACAACTGAGAACATCTCTAGTATTCTAAGTACACGAAGAAACATAAAACTACTGAAACTACAAGTACAGAAAAGAAAATACAACTACTGAAAGGAAACCATCACAACTACTGAAGAGGTCTTCTTCAGCTGTTGTGACAATCATCTGAAACTTGGTCTTCAGTCTTTGTCTTCAGCTCTTTCACTTCAGACTTTGTCTTCAGCTCTTGTCTTCAGACTTTGTCTTCAGCTCTTTCACTTCAGACTTTGTCTTCAGACCTTGTTATCAGCTGATGTCTTCAGCTGTTGCAGACTACTTCAGTTGTTGTAATGTCCGTGGGACTTAAAGGTTTTTCTGATCAGGCTCATTGGTTCTTTTGGTCCAACAAACTCCCCCTGAACCAATGCAGCCAAAACCTTTAAGCTTATTGAGGTCCCACTTATTCTTGGCAGAAATACTCTCTTGATCAGCTTTAGAGATATAGGATAAGCACAGGCCAGGGAACAGGTTTCAGTAGATGTGAATGTCAAAGGATGGAAGGGAACTCTGTCTTGGGGAACTGGACACAGAGCCGTTATCCCAACCATGAAACCTACTTCCCATTGATGAGTCTATAAGACTCTCTGACGTAGGCCTCAAGGAGAACAACTTGTTCCTCCTTAGTGAGTTCTTCTGCTTCTCCTTCGAAGAAGAACTCTGGGCCATAGTACTCTGATAAGTACTTTACGTCTTTCCATTTTTCAACTCAACAGTTGTTATCTCTCTGTAAGCAAATTCATCTGGGTGAGTCCCTTCTAATAACAACTGGAGTTCATTTTTCTTGATCTCTTCAAGCCTCTTGTATAACAACCCCTTCTTGACCATTTTGTTCTCCATTAGAGTTTGAGGGGTCATCTTTGACTTGTAGGCTCTCTTGAAGTCTTCAAGTATTTCCCAGGGTGAGACTACAATGGCCAACATAATAGCAGCATCTATGGTCTTTCTCACTTGGCCATTGTATCTACTTGGTATGGATTTCTTATGAATTCTAGAACTAACCCTGGGGTCTGGCCAAATCCTTACTCTCTCCTTTTGATATTGAAAGGTATACCTGAGAGCATACAGCCTTTGAGCGTGTTTCTTCATGGCTTGTATAGATGATGACTGAGGAAACTCTTTGTCAATCATCTTCAAAAGTTGCTCATCGTGCTGTTTCTGCTGTTCTTCTTCTTCAATCTTAACTTTCACCATTTGCCTCTGAAAGTCTGGTGTGATCATTTGTTGACTTCTGGGCTCAGGTAATTTTAGAACAGCAGAGATTGGCAGACTATCTTCTTCATCATCTTCTTCTTCATCTTCTACCATCCTCAACACCCTTCTCCTCCTTCTGGGTGCATCACTGGATGTGGTTTGAGGTGGTTTTTGGGGTAAGGGAGTTGGTTTTGAGGGTTGAGTTGATTTGGAGAGTTGTGGGGTTGGTTGTTTTTGAGAGGGAGTTTGGGAAGGCTGATCTAGCATTTTTATGGTGAGTTTGGCTTTGGAAAGCTTGGCCATATCAGTTCTCTTCCCAGCACCTGCTTCATCTAGTGCTTCAATAATTAACCCCTTGTTGAATGCTTCAGAAGTACAGATTCTGGTGGTTATTGCCAGAATACTGTCTCTGGTCCATGATTTAATCTCAATTAATGATCTTCCCAAGTATTTTGCAGTAAACCTGATCATTATTTCCAACCTCTCCCTTTCCATCACACTATAACTGGCCCATCTTTCTTGTATCTCTTCAATCTCCAGCTTTCTGATCTCAGTGTCTAATGTGGCTGTATCAAAGCCCTGTCTGAAGAGTTGATCTATTATTCTGTCCATTGATCTGCTGTGAGCTTCATCAGCTTCTTTAATCAGATCTTCCAATGATTTCTCTTCATCAGGCTTTTGAGTTTCAGCACTTTTCTTTCTTTTGTATGTGATCAGCTGTTTTTCCTTTTCTTTCTCTTGTTTCTCATTTTCCACACTCTTTCTTTTTCTTTCTTTCACTGCCTTAGACTCCCCCTTTTTGGGTGCATTGGGTTCAGGGGTTTGAATGGCAGAAAGCTTCCTTTGCACAGCATCATCAACAAGTGTTTGTAGATTTGAGGAAATCCTCTCATCAATGGCTTTATGCACAATCTCATTGATGATGGGAGTGATGAGAGGTAAGGAATTTTGAAATGTAGCAACCATCTGCTCAGAGGGGTTCTGTCCCTGAGAGGTGGTGCCAAAAACAGTGGCTGGTGGCTCAGTTGAGTGTAGTGGCTGAGTGTTTGGTAAACCTTCAGATGAAGGTGCCATCTGTGGGTTTATTGGGGCAGATGGACTTTGATCCTGAGACATTTTGGCAAGCAGTTCTTTGAGTCTGCTCACCTCAGCCTCAAGGATTGTGTTATGGGCTAAAACATCAAAGAAAAAGCCCAGGTCATCATCAGTCTTTGCTGAATCATCTGACCTCCTGATTGAATCAGGATGTACATGCCCTGAGTGTAGATCAGTTGTAGCATGTGCCCCTTGTTCTTGGTTCTGGGGACTTCCTGCCTCAGGACTGAGTCCTTCATCGGCAGTTGCCTCTGGTGAGGTCTTAGAGATGTTACCAACTTCATCCTGTTCATTTGCTGAATCAGTAGAAGTGGCAGCCTCACCAGATGTTCTAACCTCCTCCTCTACACGGGGAGATTGAACATTATAACCCCTGTGCTGTGGGTTATCAGCAGCATTTTGGTCCTCTTCCTCAGCTGTTGAGGTTCTCCCCATTGTAATTGGTGTCTGGGGAGGAGGAGAGGAATGCAGCTGACTCAACACTTGTGCAACAATAAATGTTGGGCTTTGAGGGGCGGTTGCATTTGGAGATAGGTTTGAAGCAGATTGCACCCGGGGTGACTGGTGCTCTTCAATGGTAACCTTCTCAATTGAGATAGGTTCCAGCATTGTGGTATCCCCAATTATGGTTGCATCAGGATCCTGTTGAGAGGATGCCTGAGCGGCTAGGGCTGGTGGAGTCTTTGACACTACTGGGGGGTTAGAACCAGTAAGTGTTACCTGTATTGGTGTTACAGGGGCATCCTCAGGGGACTCATCTCCCTGAGTAGCCTTTTTGGGCTTTTTGGTTTTGGGTTTGGTGGGGACTTTGGATCTGGAAGTGGAGGCTGTGGGTTCCCGCTGCTTGGGTTTGAGCAGCCGGGCAGCCCCTTTCATTGTAGGGTCAGAGTTGTGCCTGGAGTATACTTCAGGCAATACAGCCGGAGCAGGGACTCCAAGGCCAACAAGGCCGTCTGATTTTAGCTGTGTTAAAATTATGGCCATGAGAAACCTGGGATATAATATCCATCTGTTTGCCACAGGTTTCAAGGCCAGATCCTTTAGTTCCATAAACACTATCTCAGAAAAATTTAAAGTTTGTCGTTCAAAGATAGAGTATAATACCTGTTGCCATCGGGAAGACATTTGATCCCATGAGGAGGTTTTTGGTGCAAGGCAGACATTCACCATGTGGAATATAAGACGTTCAGCATCATGGAAGTGCTTCTTCAGAATGGTGGTAGCACTTAAGTCTCCTTCATACCCGTTGTTGATGAAAGACATATCGGTTGTGCCTTTCGGGTATTCTGTGACACAGGTGGCATCATGTAGATCTAGGGTTTGTCGAATGATGTCCGGAGTGATGACCACCTGTTTCTGGTTGACCAACGACTGGAGAGTGATTTGGCTATCATTCTCACTAGTTTGCACAGAGACGTTGGTCCAGAACTGGCTTAGGGAATCGGGGTAGATGGTAGGATTCAGAAGAAACGCGGTTCGGTACTGGGAATCTACCATAAGATCGATGGCGTTATCAAATTTGTTCCAGAAGGCCGATTTCGAGAGGTAGGCAACACAGTTGTGTCTGGGTTTGAGTTTCATGGTCGCCATTGTTGAGAGAGTGAAGGACGGAAAACGGCTAATGAAACGTCTGAAAGTAGGTTTAGGTATTTATAGGGTAAGAAAAAGCTGATATAAAACGACTGAAAGTGTTGGTGCTGTCATCAGTTGTTTGAAAACAACTGAAGACCTGGTTTTAACTTTCAGAAGTTGTAACAACTGAAGACTTGGTATTAGTCATCAGTAGTTGTGAAACTACTGAAGACATGGTTTTGGCTTCAGGTGTTGTAACAACTGAAGACTTGGTGTTAGTCATCAGTAGTTGTGAAACTACTGAAGACATGGTTTTGGCTTCAGTTGTTTGAAGTGAAGCAGCAGTTGTAGAAACAACTGAAGAGAAAAATTTCTCATCAGCTGTTGTCGTCAATTCTTAGCTCATCAGCTGTTTCATTCTGACCTCAACACTTCATCAGACTTTGTCTGAGTTTCAGATGTTTCATAGGTCATCAGTACTTATCTGTTATTCTGACATCAGCAGTTGTAACTACAGCAGTAGTTGTAACCACATCAGTTCTTTTCAACAGATGAGTACTTCAGTACTTTTAAGTAATTTAGTCTTCAGTAGTTATGAAAACTACTGAGGATAAAAGAACTTCAGTACTTATTTGTGACAGTAGTATACGAATGCTCATCAGTACTTGTTGACTGAGATCATCAGTAGTTGTCACTTATTCTAGCTGCAGCATACCAAGCCTTAACACTAGGTTTTGGAAAGTTGAACTGTCCAAAGGCTTAGTAAATATGTCTGCAAGCTCATCAGCACTAGGAACAAACTTTGGATCAATCAGACCTTTTTCAAAACAATCCCTAATAAAATGGTGTCTGATCTCAATATGTTTGGTCCTAGAGTGCTGGACTGGATTCTTGACAATACAAAGAGCTGAAGCACTATCCATTAGTAATGGAGTCTTAGTCTCTGTAATGCCATAATCCAGTAATTGATTCTGAAGCCAGAGTACCTGAGATGTACAACTTGCAGCAGCAATGTACTCGGCTTCAGCAGTGGATGTAGCAACAGATGTTTGTTTCTTACTCTGCCAAGAAACCAAACAGTTGCCTAGGAATTGACATCCACCAGAAGTTGATTTTCTAGTTAATTTACACCCTGCATAGTCACTATCAGAAAAAGCAACTAATTTGCAAGAGTGCCCAGTGGAATACCAAAGACCTAGAGATTGAGTACCTTGCAGATATCTAAAGATCCTCTTGACTGCAATCAAATGAGACTCTTTAGGAGCAGCCTGAAATCTAGCACAAACACAAGTTGCAAACATAATATCTGGTCTAGAAGCTGTTAAGTACATCAAGGACCCAATCATACATCTGTAAAGTGTTTCATCAACAGCTTTACCTTTCTGATCTGCATCCAGTTGTGTGGTGCTGCACATGGGAGTAGAACAGGGCTTACAGTGTTGTAAATCAAACTTTGCCAAAAGACTTTTTGTGTATTTTGACTGATGAATGAAAGTTCCATCAGCCTTTTGTTTGATTTGCAAACCTAGAAAGAACTGTAATTCTCCCATGGCACTCATTTCGAATTTTTGTTGCATCAACTTTGTAAATGCATCACACAACTGTGGATCAGAGGAAGCAAAAATAATATCATCAACATAAATTTGAACAAGGAGCTTATGCTGACCCACTTTCTTAATGAACAAAGTTTTATCTATGGAGCCTCTAGTGAAATTATTCTGAAGAAGAAAATTTGACAGTGTTTCATACCAGGCTCTAGGAGCTTGTTTCAACCCATAAAGAGCCTTATCAAGTTTATACACCCAATCAGGATGTTTATTATCCTCAAAACCTGGTGGTTGACACACATAAACCTCTTCTTTTATTTTACCATATAAAAATGCACTTTTGACATCCATTTGAAAAACTTTAAGATTGTGGAATGCAGCATAGGCTAAGAACAATCTAATTGCCTCCAGTCTGGCTACAGGGGCAAAGGTTTCATCATAATCAATACCTTCTTCTTGTGAAAACCCCTGGACAACCAGTCTGGCCTTGTTCTTGACAATTTGCCCATTTTCATCTGTTTTATTCCTAAACACCCATTTAGTGCCTATTGCACACTTACCTGGGGGTAGAGGAACCAGTTCCCACACTTGCTGCTTTTTGAACTGAAGAAGCTCAAGCTGCATGGCATCAACCCATCCATTGTCTCTTAATGCAATATGATAGTTCTTTGGCTCTTGCTGACTGATGAAAAGAGCATAGAAGCAGAAGTTGGACAATTGACTTCTAGTTGAGACACCAGCATTGATATCACCAATGATTTGAGACGTTGGGTGATTCTTCAGCTCTTGATACACTATGAGATCTGTGCAAGTGTTTGTAGCACGCTCAGCAGCAACAGATGTTGATCCAGATTCTTGAAACCAAGTGTTAGATGGCAGGTCAAATGAAGTAGAGGATTCAGAAATCTCATCAGCATTTGTTGTGGATGGTGCTACTGAAGCTACAGGAACATCAAGTTGAGTAGACTCAGGCAGTTGATCACTAAACTTGAATAGGTGAGTACTGGGATCATCATGAACATCAGTACCACCAGATGGATGACTAGCTGCAGAAGGTGATGAATTCACATGATCTGCAACAGCTGGAGGCTGATAAGGAACATATTGCAGTATGTCCAGATCAAACAACTCCACAGGGTTTTGTGGGATTTTGTCCTTAGGAGATTCATTGAACTTCACATGCAAGGTTTCTTCAACCATCTTTGTTCTACAGTTGAACACTCTGTAAGCCTTGCAAGTGGATGAGTACCCAACAAAATACCCTGCATCCACCTTAGAATCAAACTTTTGGAGTTGATCCTTTGTGTTGAGAATGTAACAAGGACACCCAAATGCTCTGAAGAATGAAATTAGAGGAGCCAAATGATGTAGAACTTCATAAGGAGTCTTCATCAACCTCTGATTCACTAAAGCTCTATTTTGCACATAGCATGCTGTGTTGACAGCTTCAGCCCAAAAGGTCAGTGGCAAACCAGAGTCAGCCAACATGGACCTTGCAGCTTCAATTAGGGTCCTGTTCTTTCTCTCCACTACTCCATTTTGTTCTGGAGTCCTTGGATGCTATACTGCCTCTTGATTCCTTTTGAAAGGTAGAAATCATCAAGTGTATGGTTTCTAAATTCAGTTCCATTATCACTTCTTATACACTTGACTGATAGGGAATACTGCTTCTCAACATACAACACAAAGTTAATAATTGTCTGAGCAGCCTCATCCTTTGAATGCAAGAAGAAGGTCCATACAAATCTGGAGTAATCATCCACAATTACCAGACAGTATTTCTTCTTTGCCATGCTCATTACTCTCACAGGACCAAAGAGATCCATGTGCAGTAATTGCAAGCAGGCAGTGGACTTTGGTTCTTCTATAGGAGGGAATGAGACTTTGTGTTGTTTTCCTTTTAAACAAGCAGTGCAGGTTTCATCACAGAGGAACTCCTTTATTGGTAGACCTCTTACTAAACTATTGTGGATCAGCTGATTCATGTTTTTGAGATTAACATGACCCAGCCTTCTATGCCACAGTTTAGATTCCTGAGGAGAGGCCTTGGAGAACAGGCAAGGATGACCTTTTAACGCAATCTTCTTTGACAAATCCAAGGCATATACTCTTCCTATCCTGTTGGCCTTCAGGAGAGTATGTTCATCCAATACCTTGTCAATCAGCCTCAGAACTTTGGAAGACAGAATCCGGCAGTTCTGGCTTGTGAAAAGTGCAACATGCCCTTTATCACACATCTGACTGACACTCAGTAGATTATACTTGAGATTCTCCACATGGTTAACATCATCAAATCTGATTTCTCCATTTGACACAAATCCTTTCCCGATGATGTAACCCTTAGCATCATTTCCAAATGAGACAAATCCCTTCTTTCCTTGAGAGTAGTCATTAAGAAGAGAACTGCTCCCAGTCATATGCATAGATCCTCCACTGTCTACATACCAGATGCTTCTTTGGCATGCTGAAGAACCCTGCATTTATCATAAGAAACTAGTTAGCTTTAGAGACCCAAACCTTTTTGGTTTTGGGTCTGTTTTCATCAACAGATTTAACCATAACTTGTTTCTCATGATTAACAGCTGATGAAGGTGGAGATGGTGCTGAAATGGAATTCTTAGATTTGGGCTTGGATTTCCTTTTCAGTGGTTTGATCACAGGTGCATCTAGTTGGTTAACTCTCCCCAACAAATGCTGAACCATCATAACAAGTTGTGTCTGATTTGTTGCTAAAGCCTTCAGCTCATTTGACACATCAGTACTTGTTTTTGATGAGTTCCTGTGACCCACCATTTCCTCCTTCTTGAAATTCACAGACTTCGTCTGATGTTTATCATGAGGAACACTATCAGCTGTTTTCTGATAAACCCCATCCTTCTTTTTGGATTTTGGTGAGGCCTTGGGTTTATCAGTTTGAGATGACTGTGGTACAAACTTGGTTTCAAACTCATTTTTCATTTTATTTATCTCTTCTTTAATGAGCTTATCTCTGTTGAGTTTGGAACCCTTTTTGTACCAGCATTCATCAGATAGATGATTGAATTTACCACATATTTCACATGGCTTATTCTTCATCTTGGATTGATCAACTGCTGAAGTGGAAACTACTGAAGGTGTGATCTTCAGTACTTTCCTCCTTTCAGTACTTGTGTTAAGTACTGAAGGATCGGTAACAACTGAAGACTTGTTCTTCAGCTGTTCTCTATCCGTCCTGAAAGACGTATGATAGATTCCTCAGCAGTTGTTAATCCTTTTATTTCGTCAGATTTGAAATGCTTTTCAGATGTTGTGACTTGCCCTTCAGTACTTGGAGTACTTTGAGGGACAACATCTGAATTTCTCAGCTTCATGTGTTTATCAGCATTTAAACCATCAGGCAATTGATTTGCTGAGATCTTAACACTGACTTCATCCTCTAATTTTGTATTATCATTTGAGGATGAATCACATGATGATGTGGTTTGGAAATTACTTTCACCTTCAGATTTTACTATTACTTTTGAAGTAAAATCAGTAGGTGGTGCAGTATGATTGTAACCTATTCCAAACTTCACATTTGAAGCTGTTTGCTTGCTGAGAAGCATTTCAAATCCCTTGCAGGATGTTACCCAGCGGTCACACTCAACTTGGGTAGCTGCAAGTGTCTCTTTGAGACTTCTGTGGTTCTCGAGTATGACCTCTACCTTAGCCTTTTCATCATTAAGTTGGCATTTAAGCTTGTAAATCTCATCATCTTTGTCATTAAGTGCAGACACATACTCATCTTTTCTTTTGGAAATAGTTTTCTCAAGCTCAAGATTTTGATTGATTAAAGCTACATTTGCCTCTCTAATAGAGACAAAGGCAGCTATGCATGATTCAGAACATAACTTGGCTTTAGCCTCAGAAGATACCTGGGTTACCTGTGAAGATGAAGCATCGGAGCAGGAACCCTCAGTAGACTCCAGGGCCATGAGAGCAAGATTCCCAAAAGGATGTTCACCACCATGTTGACCAGCACCAGCAGATAATTGCTCATTGAAACCAGAAAGATCATCTGGTAAGCTGCTCCAGTCAACAACTCCTGGTGTGAAGAAGCTGTGATGAGGTTGAGATTGTGATGGAGATGGTTGAGGCTCAGGTAGGGCTTGAGGTTGTTGTGCTATAGGGACATGAACTGGATTTGGCTGTGGCATGTAATAGCAGGGATAAGGATATGGCATTGGACCCTGAGGGACAAAGTATGCAGGAGATTGAGGTTGTGAGTGATGACCAGAACTAGCAGGATGTTGCCCTTTGTTTTGTGAACTATTGCTTGGAAAGGTCACAAAGGGTGCAGAGGAGTTAGATCCAGTTGATCTACACTCTCTTGCAAAGTGCCCAAGCCTGTGGCATTTGTGACACCTCAACTTACTCTTGTCAAAACCAACTTTGGTTTTGCCAGAGAGTCCTGGAAATTTCCTACCAGTTCTCTTGTAGAACTTTTGAGATCTGATATTGATCAGGGCCATTTGGCTCAAAATATCCATCTCTTCTAAATCATCATCAGCAATACCTTGCAAATCATCCATGATAAAGCATAAATTATCACTATTACACCCAGAATGACTGTCAACACCAACAAATGCATGATCAGAACTGTTTGAAGAGAAATCTATATGCTCATCATAATGACTTTCTGATCCAGCATATTCTGACTCATGACCGACCAAGGCAGTGTTACCTGGTACAAAGTCATCAGAGAGCTTTCCTGATGATGCCAGTTTCCTTTTCTGCTCTATCTCTCTTTCAAATGTAAGCAGTTTCCCATGGAGTTGGGTGAGAGATAGGCTATCCAGATTTGCACTGGAGCGTAGGACAATGGTGTATGTGTCCCATCTCTCAGGCAGTGATCTGAGGAATCTGTTGTTCATCTGGCTGTTAGTATACTCATGCTTGACCATTTTCAGCTCAGAGATCAAGCAGGAGAAACGCTCAAACTGTTGAGTCAGTGTCTCACCCTTCCTATGAGAGAATGTCTCATATTGTTGGGCGAGGATTTCTCTGTTGTTTGCTAAGACCTCATCAGTTCCTCCGAATTGTTCCTTCAAAGCATTCCAGAGGTCATGAGCAGTTTCATGATGCATAAGCCCAGAATAGATTTCATTCGGCAGTGCCATGGCCAGAATTCCATGGGCTTTAGCATCAATCTCAAACAGTTTACGATCTTCATCTGAGTATTGCTCCTTCTTCTTCGGAACCATTTGATTGGTCTCCGGATTGTTCACCATAGGCTTGTGTGGACCGTGAACCACAGATGTCCAACAACCTGAACTGTTAACAGACAGGTGATGGAGCATTCTTCGTTGCCATATGTTATACTCACTCCTAACCAGCATCGGAGGCTTGGTTGAGGAGCCAGTATTGTGAGGATCATTAGATGGAGTAGTCATTCTCAGATTCAAACCAAATCAATCAAGTTTCAAAAGATTTAGCACAAAAACACAACAAACTCAATAAGAACCAAGAAGAAACTCAATTTAAATAACCAGAAGCAGCAGAAAATCAATCTTTATAACCAATTCTTGCACATATGCTAATTCGATCAAACTATAGATATCAAAATAGCAGTTTCAATGATCAATTGTTAAACCGATCAATGATTAACCTGCTCTGATACCATTTGTTAGGATCAGTGATCTAAGTTTGATCAATTAGAGTTTGATCACAGCGGAATTAGAGCAAGAATTAAGCAAATATAGCAAGAACACAATAAATATTCAATGGAACAGTACACGGTTATATAGAAATAGGGTTTTCTGCATTGGGATAATAACATTCATGCACACATGCTTCGGTATGGCGGCTGCTAGGTTTTCCTAAGCTGCACGATTACAATTAGGTCAGCATTCCTTATATAAAGGAATGTGACGTCTGCTGATGTCACTTGATAGTGACGTCTAACAGAATTATTACAAACTACTGAAAGTAAGCAAACTACTGAGAATGTTCACAACAACTGAGAACATCTCTAGTATTCTAAGTACACGAAGAAACATAAAACTACTGAAACTACAAGTACAGAAAAGAAAATACAACTACTGAAAGGAAACCATCACAACTACTGAAGAGGTCTTCTTCAGCTGTTGTGACAATCATCTGAAACTTGGTCTTCAGTCTTTGTCTTCAGCTCTTTCACTTCAGACTTTGTCTTCAGACCTTGTTATCAGCTGATGTCTTCAGCTGTTGCAGACTACTTCAGTTGTTGTAATGTCCGTGGGACTTAAAGGTTTTTCTGATCAGGCTCATTGGTTCTTTTGGTCCAACAGAGAGACTCATGGTACTCACTAAATCCCATGTCTTCATTATCATAGAATTCAAGGTTGGATATGGGTTGATTGAGGTCTAGAGGCTGAGGATGGTAGCTTTCCTTTGAAGGTTGTTCACTAGAGTTTGAGACTCTAAGTGAAGGCTTAAGGCTGGTGTTGGTGTGTGGTGAGCTCATCAGGCTGAGCTAAGTCGAAGATCTTTCGAAGCTCAAGTGTGAAGAGCTTCCGAAGGAAGAAATTAGTCTTCTAAGACTAAGTTATTATTCTTCCAAAGTATGGAACTTAGAAGATCCAAAGACAAAGTCTTCTGAAGAATAAAGTCCTGAAAACTTGTAGAAATTTAGAAGAAGTTGATTCTTCTTAAGTATAAATGGCCTTGGAAGAATAATTTATTCTTCCAAAGCCATTTAGCTTAGGAAGAACCAACTATGAACCATTGGACATAAGTAAGGTCGGTCTGACAGTCCACTACCACTCTGATAGACTGAATGGCACTTTCCCATGCCCATGTGACCTTACTTTATCCACTATTCAACCATTATCAGCTTAATACAGTTGCCACTTTTAGTTGATGACAAAAGGAAAGTCATGGACATGTCATGACTACCTAACCTAAGATATTATTATTTTATGTTAGGTATCTTAATTCTAAACAATGTAGTATTTGTCTAGTTGTAATTTCTAGCTGGTTTTCCAAGTATAACTAACTGTAGATAGTAGTATATATAGTTTCTCTATGTAACTTAGTAACCATGCTTGTAAGAGTTTTGTAAACCTCAGTTGAGAAGTAATATATACAAGTATCTTGAAAACCACTCGTGTGCATTTATGTTTTCTGTTTGAATTTTTATATTACTTGTGAACTTGGTTAAGATTCTGCTTCATCAACCTGAGTGACATTAAGTGAGTTTGTGTGATTTTCTTGTGTTGTGAGACTAACACCGATCCTGTAATTGATATTAGAGCTTTTTAGGCTCTTGATTGTGAGATCTTACCATCCCAAATCAACCTTGTTTCTTCATACTCACTCACTTCACTTTAATGGCTGTCAACCAGAAGTCCTTTGAGTCTGAAATGGGAACTATAACCAAGGCTCCTACCATCACTCCTGATGATTTTGAGACCTCGTGCATCCGCATTAAAGGCTTCATCAAGTACCAGGATAGTTAAATGTGGAGGTCTGTTACCCATGGTCCATACAAGCCAAAAATGGCATCTCCGGTAGGAAATAGTGCCATGATTGAGAAGGCCATTGAAGACTACTTAGATGAAGACTATAAGAGAATGGACATTGACGACAAAGCCATGACTGTTCTGTTTACTGCTATACCAAACTCTATAATGGTAGGCTCTAAGCACTGTGAGTCTACCAAAGAACTCCTTGAGGCTTTGAAGCTAATGTACTCTGGTTCTACTGAATCAAAGGAGTCAAAGAAAGATGTACTAAAGTAGAAGTCTGAGAACTTCACACATATATTGTTGGTGAGACCTTGAGCCAACAATACTTCAGATACATGGACTTGATCACCTCATTTCAGTCTATGGGAGTGATTCTTGAGAAGAAAGACATAGTAAGAAAATTCATGAGTGCACTGCCTCATGAGTGGACTTTCTATTGTTTCTCAATCAAGAGAACTGAGAATCTTAACGATCTCACCATGAATGAACTACATGGAATCCTTGATAGATACCGTATGGAGATGGAATCTCAGAAAGTCCATCAGATGAACAGTATCACCAATCCTTCAGTCAGCAATGCTCTACATGTTGTTGAAGGTTCAAGAAATCCCCAGCCCCAACTGTACCTGAACTACCCCTAATAGTCGTCCTCTTCTTCTGGTCCTTACATCACATTCCCTAAGACACCTAGGTCTCAACAGGCTCATTAAAATCCTTTCCAGGATAGCTATGCCTTTGTTTCAAGGAGTGAATGCTTTGGAGATTTTCAATTTTGTTTTGATGATCTGGAGATGGCTCTCCTGACCTATAGAGCAAAGAAGTTCTTCAAAAGAACTGGAAGGTAGTTCCCTCAGAACCCAACCAACAACAAATTTGGGTTTGATAAGACAAAGGCCAAGTTCTACAACTGCAACCAGCTTGGTCACTTTACAAGGGAATGCAAAGCTCCTAGATCTAATCCTGGAGCAACTCAAGCCTCTCAACATCCTGCTACCCCTAAAGCTGTAACCAAATCCACTAAGTAACAAACTGTAGCTGTTGCTCAAGAAGTTGATTAGAGCTTCATGGTGCATCATGTCACTCTTGCTCAAGTTCTCATGGCTGGAACAGAAGACACTAAGGTATATGAACATCTCTGTACTCCAGCCTGTATTTCTAAGATCAAATTATATCAGGACTACAACATGGAAACTAAATCTGATAATGAGTCTTTAAATATACTAAAATCTAATTTTAAGGTACCAGAATCTGACTACAAACTCAAAAGAGTTAGAGAAAACTGTGTCCTCTTTAAAACATGAACATCCAAATTACAGGGCTCAAATAAAAGATTTAATCTCCAAGTTGACTGAGGCTCAAGCCCAGCTAGTGATAGCTGAGGCAAAAGCTAGGAAGTATGCCATTGAAGAGTATAACTTCAACACCATCATTGCATCATCCTCCCACTCAAAGGTGTGTTACCAAAACAAAAGTGGGTTGGGAACCAATGAAATTGCTCCACCACACTCCTTTGTGTCTATTAGACAGCCAAGATGTGGCGTAGAGGTGCAAGAGGTTCCAACTGCTGACCTATTACCCAAAGAACAGAAGAATGATGCAATAATGGAAACCACCGCAGGGAAGGATAAGGTAGAAAACCTCATCCCCATAGCTGATGATCAACCCTTAACCACTAAAGCTAGGAGAAACAAAATCAGGGCAGCAAGAAAAACTGCCACGAAAGTGGCTGAGTCAAAGTTAAAGATAGACCCAAAGCAAAAGGGTGTATTCATATCATCTAGATTTCAAGTGGTTGGAAATCCTGATTCAAGAAAGGAATGTAGTACCAGCATTTTTGTTCTGAAGAAGGATCAAAAATTGAAAGGAACGTTGATAATAAAGAAAAGAAGCTCCAGAAGCAACTATCAACCTGCCCCATCAAAATTAACATTGAATGTATAATCTATGGCCTGCATAACCACACGGTTAAAGATTGTTACTACAATCCCGCAAGCACACATTATGCATCTAATGTTAAGAAAAAAGGAGTCAAGGTGGGTTTCATATTTGGACCTTACCATATGACACAAAAAAGGAAAGTTTGTTTCTGAAGCCAAGTTTCTTTCGAAGGAAGCTTACTCTTCTAAAAGGAAACTAACTTCAGAAGACAAACAAAAGAACAAACAAAAGCTTCCTAAGTTTTTCCTTGAAGCTAGAGTGCATTCGAAAGCAAGTACTTCCAAAAGCAAACTAGCTTCAGAAGCAAAACAAAGGAAGAAAAGGAATCCTTCGAAACCTTTCGAAAAGAAGACTGCTTCGGATGAAAAGTTGGTGACAAATACTTCCGAGAATAAAGAAGCCTTAGAAGCAAGTTATGCTACACAAGCCTCTTTAGGCTCATCAAGCTTGATCAACCATAGGATAGAATGGAAGATCAGAAAAGATGCTGCAACCTAATCCTCTTCTTCATAAACCATAATTGAACCCCCATGCATACATTTTGGTTCAATTATATCATCTAAATAGGAAGAGCCCAAGACCAAAAAGGCTTGGGTTTCTAATAGTAACTAACCATTTCACCTTATATGCAGGGACATCTACATGACAAAAATGAAAATATCTGGATTGTAGACAGTGGATGCTCCAGGCACATGATAGGGAACAGATCTCTCCTATAATAGTTTGAACACTTTGATGGAGGTCCTATTCAGTTTGGAGGTAAAGCTGGAGGATACATATCTGGTAGAGGTACTATACCCAATGGTAAGTTAAAATTTGACAAAGTAAACTTTTTCAAACAGCTTGAACACAATCTCCTTAGTGTTTTTTAATTCTATGATCAAAAGCACCAAATGCTTTTCACAGAAAATGTGTGCATCATCCTCAAATCGGGGATGACAGTTTCTCAGGAATTGGTGCTTCTTAGATCTCCCAGGAGAGGGGATATATACAAGCTCGATATGAACAAAGCTTCCCCACTGGGTGAAGTATCATGCTTTCTTTCCAAAACAAATAATGATGAGTCAACTCTTTGGCATAAAAGAATATGCATGTTAATTTTAAAACCATGAATAAACTGGTTAAAAATAATTTGGTACATGGTGTCCCTAAAAAGGAATTTATCTGTAGGGACAACTGTGTTGCCTGCCCAAAAGGGAAGCAGCATAAAGTTTCACATAAATCCATAAAGGTTAACTCTATCACCACCCCATTACACTTGTTGCATATGGATTTGTTTGGTCCTACAAATATAATGAGCGTTAGAAGGAAATCATATTGCTTTGTGATTGTTGATGATTTCACAAGATTTACATGGGTTTTCTTTTTAAGAACTAAAGATGAAACTGCTAAAACTTCAAAAAATTTTATTCTTAAAATTGAAAATGATCACAAGGTAAAAATAATTAGAAGTGGTCAAGGGACTGAGTTTAAGAATCAAGTTCTTGAGTCATTCTGTAACTCAAAAGGAATTGCCAGACAATATAGTGCTCCTAGAACTCCTCAATAGAATAGTGTTGCTGAGAGGAGGAACAGGAGACTAATTGAGGCTGCTAGAACTATGTTAGCCGACTCAAAACTGCCCTTAACCTCTTGGGCAAAAGCAGTCAGCACTGCATGTTATATGCAGAACAGGGTTCTTATAGTCAAGCCACATGGAAAAACACCTTATGAGCTATGGAACAAGAGTCCACCATTCATTGGCTTTCTTAGGTCCTTTGGCAGTAGATGTACCATCCTTAACACAAAAGACAATTTAGCAAAATTTGCTAAAAAGTCTGATGAGGCCATCTTTGTTGATATTTCTCAACCTCTATTGCATATAGAGTGTATAATATCAAAAATTAACAATTTGAGGAATCATCCAACATTGTTGACAATGAGCACACACCTTGTGTTAAGGGCAATGGTCTTGAATATATCTTTAATTTAGAATTGTTTCCAAACTATTCTAAACCATCTTGTGAGAATGTTTCAGCTGGAACTGGAAATCAAGATGACCCCTATGAAGATCAAATGTTTGAGTTACCAAGACCTATTTCAATTTCTCCAAGAAGAAATAAAGATCAAACTTGTTCAACTAAAAATCCTGAAAGCTTGAATATCTCAAGAAACAATCGAGCTTCATCAAGTTGTCAGCCAACTAAGCCTCATAACTCAACAGCTGACAACTCAAGTATTCAACACCAAGCTGATGAAGATAGTGATCAGGAGGAACATGCAACTATTAATGCTGCTTCTCAGCAAAATACCATTGATGCTGTCACACATTTATTGAATCAGTCCTCATTGAGTGAATGTGAGACATCAGCTGGTGATGGTGTTCAAAATCCTAAGCAAAACTTTTCATACTTGGATCTATCTATGCAACTAGATATGATTCCTAGGCTCAGGATACACAACACTCATCCAGCTAAGAACATCATTGGGGATGTCTCAGAAGGTGTGAAAATAAGAAGTCATACCCACAATGGGAATGTCTGGTTGTACTCATTCTTTCTCTCTCAAATAGAACCAAAGAAGGTGGAAGAAGCCCTAAAAAACAACAATTGGATAGAAGCAATGCAAGAGGAGTTGCTTCAATTCAAGAGGCAAAAAGTATGGAACTTATGTCCATTGCCACCTGGTCAGGTTCCTATTAGCACAAAGTAGGTATACAGAAACAAAAGAGATGATAAAGGTTTGATCATCAAAAACAAAGCTAGACTTGTTATTCAAGGATACAAACAGGAGGAAGGTATAGATTACACATATGTCTTTGCACCTATTGCAAGACTTGATGCTATGCGAATCTTTCTTGCTTTGTTGCATCCAAGAACTTCATAGTCCATCAACTTGATGTGAAATGTGCATTTTTGTATGGGGATATCGACAAAGAAGTCTATGTGTGCCAGCCACCCAGATTTGAAGACCCACAGCATCCCAACTATGTGTGTAAACTTGATAAAGCTCTCTATGGGTTACATTAGGCACCTAGGCTATGATATAAGACACTGTCTCAGTTCCTTCTCAAGAATGGCCATACCAAAGGCACAATACAAAACCTTGTTCATAAGGAAGTATAGGAAGGATATGATGCTTGTACAATTCTATGTTGATGACATCATATTTGGTTTCTCAAATGACCAAATATGCAATGACTTTGAAAGCATCATGAGGAAGAAGTTTGAAATGAGTTCCATGGGAAAGATGGATTTCTTTCTAGGAATTCAGGTGAAGCAGATGGAAGAAGGGTTCTTCATCAATCAATCTAAGTATGTCAAGGACATCTTAGAGAGATTTGAGATAACAGATTGTAAGCCAACCAAGACACCTACACCCAGAACTCTTAATCTTAGTCCTAATTCCGAGGGGGAGGATACTGATCAGCATTAGTATAGGGCAATTATTGGATCTTTGATGTATCTCACCGCAAGTAGACCTGATATCATGTTTGCAACATGCATCTGTGCAAGATATCAGGCTTCTCCAAAGGTGTCTTACCTAATTGCTGCCAAAAGAATTCTTAGATACATCAAAGGACTCCTATATTGCCAGAAAGTTTTTCAAAATTGTAAAAGTTTTCTAAGTAAGAAATCTTCCGAAGAGAATTTTACCCTCAGAAGAGTTTTACATAATTCTTTTGAAGAGTAAAATTCCTTCAAGAACACTTTCTTCCTAAGAGTTTTTGGCATCGGAAGAAATTTTGACCATCAGTCAAAATATTTTCCGAAGCTTATTAACTTTAATTCTCAGAAGCAATTATTGTTCTCAGAAGAAAGTGTTCGGAAGAGTTTTAACTCTCAAAATAAAATGCCTTTGAAAGAAAATCTTCGAAAACAAACTCGTTTGTCTTCGGAAGAGTTTTAACTCTCGGAAGAAATTTTACTGCGGTAATTTGTGGGCCCCACACGATTTTACTGTAATATTGTTGGAAAAACAGTAATTAGACGGAATTTTAAATCTTTTTCATCTTATCATTTGCCGCCTACATCCACTTGGACCTCAAACCATCTTTTCATCTATCATGTCACCTTATCCAATGGATTTTTTCCACCATATAAAATTACCGGCTATTTCTCTTTCTTAATTTTCTTTACCATTCTTCGAAACTCCAAGATTTCACCATTCATCTTCTTCATCCTGCTTTTGCTATTTTTCCACTTCATTCAAACAGTTTTCCATCTGAACAATGGCCTTGAATCCCCAACACAACCAAGTCGCCATCCTTGACTCTTCAAGGGATGTCGATTTTGCCCTTATCATCCAATTTCTTTTTCAATCAACATACTTTACTGCCCTTACTGTTAACCCCACCATCTACTCAAATCACATGGCCGAAGTCAGGGCCAATGGTCGAAGCAAAATGATCAATGATGAAAGGGTCATCAGATCAAGGGTCTGCGGACAGGAGATCATCATCAGTGAAATAACCATCAGGGAGCATCTGGAACTCCATGGTGAAGGCGCCTCTACAGAATTCCCAAAGTCTGATTTGGAGGAAACTTACACTCAAATGCGATATAGAGGAGATGTTAGCAGATCTACAGTCTATAAGTTCAACTTCTCCTACAACTAGAAGTTCCAGCTTCATATTGTCCTGCATAGCCTATCCAACAAATTAGGGGAATGGGATCAAATTCCCTATGATCTGGGCTACCTAGTCCATGGGTTGGTAAAGGCCTTCGATTCAACTACTCAAGGTTTGTGCTAAATAATTTGAGTAGCAAATTCACTAGGGGTCCATTCTATATTTATCCTCGGTTCATTCAGCACATTATCAATTGTGAGTTGGACCAGGATAAACTACAATTTGCTCATGTTTTACTGGTCCCTCACATGAAGTCTGGCATCTTCAAGACTTTGAAGAAGGTGTCCACCAATTTTACTGGAAGATTCACCGATCTCCTTCCAGGTATGCTTGAGCCAATGGCTCATGGTGACGTCCCTGCAAGCCCAGTAGGTGATGAACCCCCACCAGACACCACCACTACACTGCCATCCACATCTTCACACCCAATCAAAATCACATACCAAAGACACCCTAAATGAACCCTTGATCAATCTACTTTGATTAGTCTTGTACCCTCTGTTCAATCCAAAAAGGCTAGAGTGGAATCCAGGGCTCCCACTCAGTCAGAGGTCCGACTATCCTCCAAAATTGACCTCAATATCAGTGTTGAGACTCCTTAGTCTCAACCTGATGAGCCCATTACCCAAGCCATAAACCCTTAGGGTGAGTCTCACCCTCAGGGTGAGTCTCAACACTCTCTTGAGCAGTCAAAAAGGAATAGCCATATCATTGGCTCAACTGCTATTACAGAAAAGCCATTAGGTGCTGACCAAGATCCCGGGTCAATAGATATAACCTTTGTAACCTTTCTTGACCTTTTGACCCGACCTGATGAGGATATCATGTTTTATCAGGGCCATGATGTTGATCTACCTCACCCCTCTCCAGATTAACTGAGTCCTAGGGAACCTCTGATATCTAGCCTACATCAGCAAGACCAAACCGAGGTGAGTCCAACTGGAGTGGAGGTGACTCATGTAGATACAGCTGCCACTAATAAGAATGTTTCAATAGCCTCTCAGGACAGTGGTAACATCAGTCAGACAGTATCTACGACAACCTTGCCCATTGATGCCTCTAAAAGAAACATCAGTATGGAAGGGTATCCAGGGCGTCAAGAAACCACAACTAGTGATGTGGATGAACATACTAGGTATGTTATCCCATCTCCCGATGATTCTTCAAAAGAAGATGAGGTTAGTCTGCAGCTCACTATCAAAGACCTAATTTCCAAAGTCACCAATCTTGAATCAAAGGTCGAGACTTTAGAAAATAGGTCTGCCACTCAGCAACTTGAGATTGAAAATCTCAAGGCTCAACTAGCTAAGAAAAAGATTGAGAAGTCTGTTATGCATGTACATACTTAGGTTTCTTTGAGTTCTTCCCCTAGCTCATCTACTTCTCAAGGTGATGCTACCAAAACGGGAGAGAATTTACAGAAACAAAGATATGATGAGGAGATATCTACTCACACTCATGAGGGGATATCAACTCAAGTGGAACCCCATACTGCCATTTCTTCTTTCTACCCCAAATAGCAACGACTTATACCCATCTTTCCTCCACCACCTCCCATTTCAGTTCAAGTGGATCCAAGGATGCTTATTAATCTTAACAGATTTTTAACCCAGTTTCTGATAAGCTCCTCACTTGAACAACCCTCACTTGATCTTGCCATTGCTTACTTTGGGGCTAAAGAGCTTCAAAGGTTGACTGCATCATTTACCTATAAGGAGGAAGTTGGTGAACCTAAGGTCTCTGTTGAACCTAAGATTGACTTCGAAGGGGATACACAGACTGATGGCCTAACAATTGACTCAAGAGGGACAGATAGTGCAGTTCCTGTTACTTCCGAGGCTGTGAGAACAACTTTCGTAGCGAAAGCTCATGTGAATCCAAGGATCAAAACAGGAATTATCAGTTTGATTGAACAAATAATGATCGCGGAATTATCATAACTTATTGTTTAGTTAATTGTTTAAGAAATTGTAATTGTAATGTAAATCGATGAAGAACAGATGAGAGAAATGGAAAACAAGCTAAAGTAATATAATAAACAAATTTGCTTCAAATGATTTCCATTAATACTGAATTGATTACAATCGGTTTTGATCTTTGTTGATATGATAATTTCTATGTGATGTTCTAGGTGTTCTTGGTGTTCTTGGTGTATTGTTGGTGTAATGATGATATTGTTGCTCTTGGGTACCCTAAAAGTGTGCACCCATGCCTTCTATTTATAGGCAGAGGGATTAACTTTTTACATTGGTAAAAGTAACTTTCTTATTATGGTAAGAAAGTTACACAAATAAAATTCTTGACGTGACGCGCAATATTCGATTATGATAGAAGTGCAGTCTTTTGCAGATGTTGACTTGATGACTTCACTCCAGAGAATTTGACTTGTTGACTTCATGAGGCTTCCTTGATGAATGGAGTTCATGCAAGTATTTTGTTCTTCCGTAGCAAATAGCCTCCGTAGGAGTTTGTCTTCTGTAGGAGTTAGCTTTCCGTAGGAGTTGGTCTTTGTAGGAGTTAGCAGTAACTTGATCTCACGAGCAGACTTGGTCTTCCGTAGATGTTACAAAGCTTCCGCAGGAGATCCACGGATGCATATTCCTTGACTTGTTCTTTCGTAGATGTTCTTGTACTTGGTCAAATTTCAAAATTGACCAAGTATGATGTTTTCTTGCAATTACACATATACTCAACACAAATAATAATTTGGGTATATATATATATATATATATATATATATATATATATATATATTGCATACAAAAAGATAAATATGTACGAGAGTTCATTACAAGAGATGAATAATCTTCTAAACCTATACAATTAATCTAGACCTAACAATACTCCCCCTTAGGTTTAGACACTTATAAATAGTTGTTCAATGCTTTCAGCTCCTGAACTCTTTCCAAAATCTTTTTTTTGAAGTATGTAACAACATCCTTCTGATCTTGATACGTATACTTGATCTTCATTCTGTTCATATTCTTCAAAGTCTTAATACTGAGACCAAAAACATCTTCTTCAGTAGTCAATATTGCAACTACTTTGTTGTTTGAGATTACTTCAAATTCATCTTGCTCAGAAATTTGAAGATCAGTGATAGAAGGGCTTTCGGTTCCTATGAGTTGACCAGACACAAATCTTCTTCTTTTGTAAGCCTTGGCATGAAGTTTGTCTATCACTTGTATAATGTGCACGTATAAACATATGTCACCTTGAGCGATATTATCAGACAACTTTGGAAAATACTTATCAAGCAAGTATTAGGTGTAACTTGGATGAAGAAGCTTAATTTCCATGGGATCAAACAGTCTGATACTTGAAGGTTTCTTGTTTGGATCATTTCTTTGCAGCACCAATTCTTTTGTTCTTTCTACATATCCCCATCCAGTAATGGGATATGAGTATTGATTTCCTTCAATGGTCTAGATGGATGCTGCACTCTTGTCTGCATATCAATTTCTTCTCAAAAATTCATCATCAACAAGCTGAGAGGAACTGGATTGAGACCTCTTCTATTTTTGTTTTCTCTTTTTGTGTTCTGCATCATCTCTTTTTGCTTCCTTCGTAACATCTCCTATAAATTTGTTTCTTAATTTTGCAATGATCATAGAGAAGTCTCTCCCTCTTGGATTGATTAGGTAATTAGTGATTGGGATGTTTTGTAGATCAGAGATGTCTGCATCTAGAAGTGAAATGAGAGTCTCCATCCATGGAAAGTATTGAATCATCCCAGGTGCTCTTTTGATTGCTGCATAATCCCAATCTGGATCAAACTTCCAAGTAATGATTCTGTTCTCTTCAGTAGATCTTGGAGTTGTCAGATGATCATACAATTGAATGAGAGTTGCTTTTGCTTAGTGATCTCCCTTACTGTTGTTCCTAAAGGCCAAATTTTGTTGGGAATTACATCCCTAGGCTCATTGATCAATTTTTCTTTCCCTTTGTGCATATCTTTACTTTCAACTACAATTGGCATAGCAGGGGATGATTTTGTTTGTTGTTTGTATGCAGGATTAGGTGCCCTAGTTCTGAATCTAACACCAGTTTCCAATTCAATCTTTATCACATAATGCATCATGCTTCTAAGCTCAGCCATAGTTCTTCCTTTCAATTCATGAGACTCATAATTGTGGATTTGTAGCCAACATGTCATGTTGTACTTAGTGAGCTTCTTGGTGTCACAATAACCTAATTCATGCGATTGATTGAAATTTTGTGAAGGTTTCATAGTTACACATAGGTAACACAAACCGTGCTGCATCAAACTCTTTCAAAACTTGCTTCATCTCATTCATATTCACCCTTTCCACCATGTCATAAGGAAAACCATTGTTGATCAGATCCATGAACATGGAGGATTGGGCTCTTTCTTCAAATATGTCTTCAGTAGTAAGCAAATCATCAGACCTTACTTCTTCAGCAGCCTTGGGAGACTCATCCTTGGTTAAATCCTCCCACTCAGCATCACTCTCTTCTTCATTGTATTGAATTGGTTTGAGAGTAGATAGATCTGGTGATGGAGTGTGCTCAGGAGAGGTGGTTTTTGTTTTCTTTGGAGAATCTTCAATCACAATTACTTCAGCTCTTGTTCCTCCCATATACTTTCTCTTTCTGTTGTACTTGATTGTTGGTTCTTTTGGCTTCATCATGGAAGGTTAGCTACTAGTGCTGATGTTGGTTGAGCAACTTCTTAGATTTGTTCTTGTACAGGCACCTTCTTCTTTAGAGCTTCTATCTCTTCATCTTTTGCTTTCAGCAAATCTGATTATTCAGTGATAATTTTTAGAGCTTTACTCAGTTCAGACATAACATTCTCCTTATCTTTTCTTTCTTTTTTAGCAGAATCAAGGGACTCAGTTACCAACTGATCCATAGTGTCAAACACTTCATTATTTGTTTGAATTTCTTCTCTCAACTGCTTGATGGTTGCTTCTTGAGATGCAATTGTTTCATCTTTCTCCTTCAACTTCCTTTTCTACTCTCTCAACTTCCCTAATTTTTGATTACTTTTGATGATTAGATTGTTATATTTAGCCACAAGGAAACTTTTACTCACATTAATCTCCTCTTCTCTTAGATCATCTTCATTAAGAGCAGTGATGTCAATAAAGTGAGTATCACTCTTATCTTGTTGTTCTACACAAATTGCTTCAATTAGTTGTTCACCTTCCTTGTCATTTTTCCCTTCAACTTCTAAACAGATTTCTTCTGTTGCACCATCTTTCATTTCATTATCATCATCATCTTCAAGATTGATAATTTCAGTGAGTGCAGGGCTTTCAGTTGGTGAGGTGAGTTCAGGAAGTGGGGGTGAGGAAGTTTGTTGTGTTGTGAGTTGAGAAGGTGTTTGATGGTGATCGGGTGAGAATGGTTCTGTTACAGCAGTATTGAGTGATGATTGAGATAGGGAAGGGGAGAAAGGTTGGGTTTGTTCACTTGATGGTGAATTCAATTAAGCAGGAGGTGTTTCTGGTAGATTTATTAAAGGAGTTGGTGGTGGAGAATGTGGTTCTTGTTGTGGTGACGGATGTGGTGGTGATTATTGAAAGTGATCAGGTGAGAATATTATGTTGCAGTAGTATTCAATGATGATTGGGAATGGGAAGGAGAGAAGGGTTGTGTGTGTTCACTTGTTGGTGAATTAAGATGAACAGGTGGTGTTTCTGGTTGGTTTATCAAAGATGTTGGTGGTGAAGAATATGGTTCTTGTTGTATAGGCTCAGGGGACTCAGCAGGTGGTGCATGTTGTTGTTCAATGTATATAAGCAATTGGGGAATGTTTGTATTTTCATCTATTACATGTGTAAACATCTCCATATCTCTTCCTTGATATTGCCCACTGATCTTATTATGCACAGACCTCCTAAGGTGAGACTGAACAAAAACTCCACCTTCTATTTGAATGTTGGGCAATGCATCATTGATGATTAGTTGGAGAAATCCAGGGAACATGTACATCTTATCTTCTTTTTGAACCCTGATATGGTCACATAAGCATCCAAAGATGTATTTAGCATAATTGTATCTTCTTCCCTCAAACACACCGATTATCCCATATGATATGTGCCTTGAAAATCTATCTAGCCCAGATTTTCCATTTGACATACACTTCAAATAAGTGTGGCACAAAACCTATAAGGTTTTCACAACCTTCCTTTCTTGATTTCTCCATTCTTGTAATCTCCATCATATCCCATCAGATGAAAGGTTCTTTCAATGTAGTCATGTTCAAACACATCTGGATGACTCTCTTCTTGTTCTCCCAGCTGCAACACCCTTCTGATGATTCTTTCATCAATCCTTAACTCTTCATTTCTTACGGTTGAATAAATCACCTTTTCCTTGTCCTCCTCTATTCTTGCTGTGCTCCAAAAATCTATCATATCAGATTGATAGATGGTTGCTTCCGTAGATAATGCATAAGATTTTTTGATCTTCTCAAATAATTGATTATATCTCTACATCCTTTGGTCACTAGGTCTTCGGCGTTAAGAAAAGCACAAACATTAAGTTCTTTTGCAAATCTATTAGCCATCTTGAAAATGTTGTATGTTCGATGTTATGATGTTGAAATTTAAGTGTGGATGGTTGTGTGGAGTGGGTAATTTGAATGTTGGCGGAAAGAGGGGTTTATGGGATGAGAGCGATTTTCTAGGTCTGAAAAAGTGAATAAGAATGACAACGGTCAAGAACATCATTTATGCTCCCTCGGATTATTTAAATCCTTTTATTTAATGTTGTGGGACCCTTAACCCTCATTAAATCCTTTTATCCGTAAGTTAATTCTTCCGCAAAACCACAAAATTAATTCTTCTGTAGAACAAGTTAATTCTTCTGCAGAACATCTACGGAAGGCAAACTTGTTATGTTTTTGTTGTATGATTCTAACGTTTTGTTAGATCATTTGTTGATTATTGCTGTTGGACCTTGTTGACTTTGCTTCATGGCAAATGTGCAAGGGATTGATTTGGTTAAAAACTTCAGATATCCTACAGTCAAGTTAGTGCTCAAGTTCCAATTTTCTTCATTTAAAAGTGATAAACTCATTTTTCATGTTGATGACTACTCCCCATAAATTTGTAATAAATCATAAACTTATGCATTTAGCATAAATTTATGAAGAGAATAGCATGAAAAGCAATTATCTGTCCATCTTATTAGCAAAGAAAGGAACATAAACAAAATCTTTTTGTATTTTTATTTATAAGCAGAAACTACACAAAACATATTTACAAGCAATTTAACCATAACATGAGATCATACTATGACACCAAGCAACTTCCTGATGCCTTTTGTATGAGGATAGTAGACATAGATCTAGTGCTGATTGCAAGTATTATGATCCACATAAATTCAAGCAAGAGTATACATTCAACTTGTCATGCTATTTATCTTGTTTTGGTATTGATTAAAGATAGACAAATATGGACTCCACAGTTAATTCACATTAGAGTTTGTCCTCCGTTTATGAGTCAATACATCACTTTTTCACACTTGAAAACTATGTTCCTTATATCATAAGCTCTATCTTAAGATTTCTTTGAAATCTTATTAATCCTGGTGATATGATTTTTATGCTCTTTAAGATAATATACAATTGATCACATTGGATTCTTTTAGAGCTGTTCCTTTTTGGGACTTATGATGATCAGCATCAGGTCACCAGGTCTTTACTCACATAAAACAAAGGTGCCTAAGAACCCAGGTCTTTGCTCACGCAAAACAAAGGGTCCTATGAACCCAGGTCTTTGCTTACCCAAAACAGAGGGTCCATGATGTGCAAAGATAGAGGTTGTAAAGTGTCGGAACATAGTGTGCTTGGGTGACTAAGTTGATCACTGCAGGATAAGACTAACTTGCTTACTCCTCAAAATGGAATTGCCCACAATTAGTCACCTTGGCATTATGTTAAGCATGGACTTGTTTATTTCCCACTCAAGCTGAACCTACTCACATATCAAATCACATATGATCAGTGTTTATTGTTTGTTTTAAAACAGGAAAGTAAACAAAGGTATAGTGTGCTATCATTTCCTATGATATGAATTGTCTTTTCAAGGAAACATATTAACAAGAACATATTTTTTTGAAGTTTATATGTTTTATGAATGTTTTTAGCTTTTTCATATTGAGAATTATAAAGGACAGATCATGCTTTTCTTTATGATGATGACTAATCTAAGTTGATCATGCCAAAAGACTCAATTAAGAAATTAAATCTCACTAAGTCAAAGGCTTTAGTGAATAAATTAGCAAGCTGATTTGTTGTATCCACTTTGATCAACTTGATTAAACCTTTTTCTGAGTAGTCTCTCAGAAAATGATATCTTTAGTGAATTCGTTTCACTGACCTCAGTATCTTCACCACTTATTAATTCATTAATTTCAATTTTTGGTTCAGTTTTGGTGCTTGATACAAAATGGTTTGACAAACTATTGGTCATTAACTCAGGTAATGTGGTGTAGTTATCATTCAAAGGTGGTGCAACAGCATGAAATCCCAACCCATACCTATTCTTTGTTTCAATATGAGTATTCAAAAGTTTCTTATATTGCTGAGATGATAATTGAAACTTCTGAAGTTTCACTTCAGTGGATGTATGATCATACATTGATTTTGTTAAAGAGGTGGTTAGATGCTCAACTTGTGCTTTCAAATTATATTTTTTAGATAAAAGTTTATCCAAATCCTTTTGTAGAGAAGTGATTTTGACCTGATATAATTTGTGTTCTCTCATATGAGATTCATTCAAAATCATGGTTTCTTTGATTCTATCAGCTAATTGTTGAGCATGGACTCTATATCTTTCAACCTCTTCAACACATCTGGACGAACATAATCTATCCCTTACCTCTCTCGCCATAGGTGGAATTTTGTTCTCCATGTTAGCCATCAATGCTTGATTCTCCTTTAGAACTTCTTTCTCATACATGCTCCAATCATAAGTACCATCCTGCAAGATAATTAACCCAGTTTCTTTAGTGTTACTTGTACCTGCTGAAGGACTTGTTGCTGGTGGGGATGAGTTTGTAAGTTGAGGTGCTTGAAGTTTCTTTGGTTTGCTTGTCTCAAGTCACTTGTTGATTGCTGATTGCATTCTCTTGAAAAGTGACCATACAAATTGCACTTGTAGCATCTCACTTTCGATTTATCAACAGCAATCTTTGTAGTTTTCCCTACAATAGCCAATCCCTTGTTCCTTCTTAAATACATCTTAGCTCTATAAGCAATCATTTCCATTTGCCATTGTAAATCCATTTCCTCCACTTCATCAGGATGAAGTTCTTCAAGGTCTTGTTGACAAATGTGAGTAGGGGTCAAAGTACTACCCAGATAAGCTTGAAAGCTTGAAGAGAACGCTACAAATGCTGCCTTTTGCTCATCTGATTCTAGTACCATAATGATTGGTTCAGATTGAGTGTTGCTTTTGTTGGTTGTGGATCCCTTTATGGCTGTAGCATTTGAGGTTTTTGAATCATCATGTTTCCCTTAAACTTTCTTGTTTGAACTGCTTTGAGAGTTTGATTTAAAGGACTTTGCTGCATAGAAAGCTGCTTCATCTTCATCATCACTCTCAACATAAGAGCTTCCATCATCATCATTGGAAATAAATGCACTTCCAGCACCCTTTGTTTCTTTAAATTGATATGGTGCAATTGGTGCTTTTACACTTTTGTTTCTTGTTATCTCATCCAACTCCAGAGCTTCCACTTTTCCTACCAAAGTATCTAGCCCAATTGCCTTTAGATAAAGGGTATTCTTGAACATAGACACAGATTGAGTCCAACTTTCTGGCAAAGTATGGAGCATCTTTTTGTTCAACTCCTCATTACTATACTTCAAGTCAAAGATGTTCATTTCAGTAACAAGTTGCATGTATCCGTGGAGTTGTTGAGGAACAGATTCTCCTTAATATGATGAAAAGTCTCATATTGTGAATGAAGGGTATCCTTCCTAATCCTTCTGACCTCATCACTTTCTTCACACAAAGTGTGAAGAATTTTCCATAAAGAGTGGGCTATTTTGTAAGATTCACATCTGATTAAGAGGTCTTCAGGTAAAGCCATAGTAAGCATACTATAGGCCTTAATATCAATTTAGACCCTCTTAGCATCTTCAGGAGACAGATCTTTTAAACTTATGGGTTGATTGTTGTCATTATAATCAGGTCCAAGAGTAGGTAGAATGTAGGGACCTTCAGTCATAGACACCCATAAGTCAGAATCAGTGTAACTAACATGATTCCTGAATCTAATTTTCCATGTTTTAAAATCAGCTTTGTTTTCTAGTTTTGGGGGTTGATAAGCTGAGCCAACAATTGAATTACTCATTTTAGTTAACTTGGTGATTATCAAACTATCAACTGATCTAAAACCCTATGAATGTGTGAAGTAAACGTTATGCAAACACACTCACGCAACAAAAATAAATCACTGATAATACTGATATCAAATCAACTAAGACAGAAGTTCCTTTGAATTAGTGGCTTTTGTTGAGAATAAGCTAATTAATGACAAACTCTTAATTATCAAACAATTAAGCAGTTGTGATCAAAATTAGTCAAACCTCTTAGTAAATTCTCAGATAATTTGAATTTGAGATGTTAGATGATGGGATCTATTCAAATTTGTTTGAACAACCATTAAATATCGAACAACAATACAAATCCACGAATCAAAATGATTCTGATGTAGATCGGAGTTAATCGAGCAATGGAACGGTACTCGTTGATCGATATAATAGGGTTTGATGATTTTAACCAATTACACCAATTCGTTGAGTAAAATACCTTCGTTAGCTATTGATTAGGTAAACTCAACTTGTGGTTTGATTAAATTGTTCAACAACATGCTTAAATCTGAGTTATGCACTCTCAAGCTGTGATGAACACTCAAAAGCAATTTTAAGCCAAAATTATCATATCTAACTAAAAACCTGATAGATCTAATGAAATTAACAACTAAATAGACTAATCAAAACTGATAGATCAGTTGATCTAGATCAATGACACGAGGCTCTGATACCACCTGTGAATCCAAGGATCGAAACTGGAATTATCAGTTTGATTGAACAAATAATGATCACGGAATTATCATAACTTTAATTAATTGTTTAATAAATTATAATTGTAACATAAATCGATGAAGACCAGATGAGAGAAATGGAAAACAAGCTGAAGTAACATGATAAACAAATTTGCTTCAAATGATTTCCATTAATACTGAATTGATTACAATCGGTTTTGATCTTTGTTGATATGATAATTGCTATGTGATGTTCTAGGTGTTCTTGGTGTTCTTGGTGTAATGATGATATTGATTTTTGTTGCTAATAATGCTAGTGTATTGTTGCTCTTGGGTACCCTAAAAGTGTGCACCCATGCCTTCTATTTATAGGCAGAGGGATTCACTTTTTACATGGGTAAAAGTAACTTTCTTATTGTGGTAAGAAAGTTACGCAAATAAAATTCTTGACGTGACACGCAATATTCGATTCTGATAGAAGTACAGTCATCTGCAGATGTTGACTTGATGACATCACTCCAGAGAATTTGACTTGTTGACTTCATTAGGCTTCCTTGATGAATGGAGTTCATGCAAGTATTTTATTCTTCCGTAGGAAATAGCCTTCTGTTGGAGTTGGTCTTCCGTAAGAGTTAGTCTTCCGTAGGAGTTGGTCTTCCGTAAGAGTTAGCCTTCCGTAGGAGTTGGTCTTCCATAGGAGTTAGCAGTAACTTGATCTCAAGAGCAGACTTGGTCTTTCGTAGATGTTACAAAGCTTCCGCAGGAGATCCACGGATGCATATTCCTTGACTTGTTCTTCTGTAGATGTTCTTGTACTTGGTCAATTTTCAAAATTGACCACGTATGATGTTTTCCTGCAATTACCCATATACTCAACACAAATAATAATTTGGGTAACATATATATATATATATATATATCTTGCATACAAATAGATAAATATGTACAAGAGTTCATTACAAGAGATGAATAATCCTCTAACCTATACAATTAATCTAGACCTAACATCTCAAGCTTCGGAAGCACCTCTATTCACTTTTGAAGCTCTGGAAATTACTTCCGAAACTAAAGTCCAAGCTATGAAAGGAATTATAGAGTTGTCCTCTGTGTTTGATGAACTACTGGCTACAAAAGCTATTCTTGATCTTGCATCTGAAGTCAACAGTGAAGACTTTCTTTCAACCCCTCTCAAGCTAGCACCACAAGCTCAATCTCCACCATCCCAACCTGAATCCTCAAAACCAGAATCTCCAAAGGCTGAATCTTCCTCTGATCCTAAAGGGAAAAGAAAGCTCACTACTGAAGAGCTTCTAGAGGAGGAAAGATTGGAGAAGCTAAGAAAGAAAGGAAAAGTTGATAATGAGAAGTTGCTTGCAGCAAGCACCAAAGCAGTAGCAGCACCTCGTGAAAGTATCAACAATCAAAAGAGGGTGGAGATCATTGACATGCTCATCAGCCTGGGAGTAGAAGATGAAAAAAATGCTACTTTTTCCACTTGATGAGCTTCTAAAGCTTGAGAAAGAAACCTTGCTGCAGAAAGAAAGAGAAGAGGCAACAAGGTTAGCCAAAGATGAGGAAAAAGGAAAAGGGAGGACGAAGCAAAGGCTGAGGACAGGAAGTAAAAGATAGCCTTTCTTTACAAGAGAGGCTATACAAAGGAGGAGTTGGCCCTCATGATTATGATATGATTGTTTCTTCTCTACAAAGAAACTGAGGAGATCAACAAATAGAGAAAGAAGGCTACAAAGGAAAGGCTAAGGGAGAAGAAGAAGCTATACTTGCTTCTGCTAAGAAGGTGGGTGATAAGGAATGGATGAAAACCTACCTTAAAGCCCATGGCTTCGCTGGTAGGCAAGTGGGCCCCATGTCAGAGAAGACCCTACAATGATATGTCAGTGACATAAAGGCTGACATTCACTTAGAAGAAGGCAGGAGGTGCCTTGGAAACAAAGCCCTTAGAAGATAGCACCCAAACCCAAACCACAGCCAACAAAGCCACTTCCTAGACCTTCACCCTTCCCTATCAAAACAAAACCAACCACTAAACCCTCAACTCCCAACCCATACCATCAGCCATTCCCACACCTTCACCCCCTGTCTCTAAATAGCCTCCATGTCCACCTGTCCTAAACCCAAAACACAAACTAGAACCCAATCTCAACCCAAACCTACTTCTAACCTTCCAAGCCCCTATCCTTAGAAGAATTTAAGGAGATCAAAAGGAAGCTCATTAACAGCACAACCTTGAGCAACATCTCTTATGAGGAATAGTCAATTAAACTAAAATACATTGATGGCTCTTTCTATTCCCTCATAAGAGATGCATTCCTTGATTTGCCTAGGGGAACATTGGACCAAGCTCTCTAACTTCTAGCCATCAACTATGATACTCTTGTAGAAAAGGAGAAGAAGTTAAGGAGAAGGTTGGTGACACTACTGGACACCAGAAAAGGGAATATGCTGCCAACCAGCCCTTTCGCTCCCAGAAGCTCAATTGTCCAGTAGAGGTTCGATAAATCTACTT
Source organism: Flaveria sonorensis (assembly GCA_025506505.1). Classification (NCBI taxonomy): domain Eukaryota; kingdom Viridiplantae; phylum Streptophyta; class Magnoliopsida; order Asterales; family Asteraceae; genus Flaveria; species Flaveria sonorensis. Next base: position 47,281,087 of record CM046440.1, on the reverse strand, counting down.
AAAGCTTCACAGTGCAAAGGGAGAATGGTCAAATAACTAGACTTGACGCATCGCTTTACTACACTCAAGCAGATTTGATATTGCTGAGTTAGTAGAGAGACCATTCTCTAACCCTCCAGCTCTCAGATTGCTACTCATATAAGAATCATTTGAGTAGCATTCATTTCAACGAAATGAAACTGAAAGCACAGGCTGAAGTGGAAAGAGCAACCACCAAGGGAAGAATATTCCTGCAAATGGTTGAGGGACCAACTTCAGAACCAATAGTCATATGGGAATATGACTATGGTTCTCATCAACTAACTCTTTTCAGAGGGGCACAACAAAGAAGACATGAAATACAAAGTGATCGACTGGATCTACTATCCATGGATGACTTGTATAACATCCTCTCCACTGCATCAGGAAGAAAAATAAAGACAAACAAATACCTTCTTTCCCTGGTGCTGAAGACTTTAAAGAGAAGAAACAAGTGAGGTTTTGGTAGCATCAGCGTAGGGGGAGTACTGTTGGATCTAATGAGGCTGGTGCAAACCAAAACCACACTTAGATATATTTTGATGTGCTAAACAAATGGTCTTCCGAAGGAACAAGCTGCTCTTCCAAAGCTAAGTCAAAGATCTTCCGAAGCTCAAGTGTGAAGAACTTCCAAAGGAAGAACTTAGTCTTGGAAGACTAAGTTCTTATTGTTCCAAGTATGCAACTTAGAAGATCCAAAGACAGTCTTTCAAAGAATAAAGTCCTTGAGACTTGCAAAAATTCAAAAGAAGTTGATTCTTCCGAAGTATAAATGGCCTCGGAAGAACTTATTCTTCTGAAGCCATTTAGCTTCGAAAGAACCAACTATGGACCACTGGACATAAGTAAGGTCTGTCTGATAGTCCGCTGCAACTCTGATAGACTGCATGGCGCTTTCCCTTGCCCATGCAGTTGACCTTACATTATCCATTGTTCAACCATTATTAGCTTAGTACAGTTGCCACTTTTAGTTTGTGCCAAAAGGTAAGTCATGGACATGTTATGACTACCTAACCTAAGATATTATTATTTTATCTTAGGTATCTTACTTCTAAACAATGTAGTATTTTTCTAGTTGTAATTTCTAGCTAGTTTTCCAAGTATAACCGGCTGTAGATAGTAGTATATATAGTTTCTCTATGTAATTTAGTAACCATGCTTGTAAGGGTCTTGTAAAACTATGTTGAGAAGTAATATATACAAGTATCTTGAAAACCACTCGTGTGCTTTTATGTTTTCTGTTTGAACTTATTATATTACTTGTGAACTTGGTAAGATTCTGCTTCATCAACCTGAGTGACATTAAGTGAGTTTGTGTGATTATCTTGTGTTGTGAGACTAACACCGATCCTGCACTTTGTGATGAAGGAAGGTAGAATCAAGGTCGGTTTGTGGCTGAATTTAGGGTTTGAATCTTTGTGGATGAAGGAGAAAGTGAAGAGAGGGAACCATTGTACGAATATATTTGGTATGGATTTTAGACAAAGTTAATGTAAATGGATAAACTTTGAATCCGGATGTCGGTCCCTCTTCAAAAAAATGCCCAAAAAGTTAGTTTTCTTGGAAGTCTAAATCTTCCGAAGGTAATTTATCCTCGAAAGTTTTGAGAAAAACTTCCGAAGCCAATTTTGGCTTCGGAAGATATTCCTTAGTTTTCTAAGAATTTTGCTTCGGAAGAAAAATACTTAGAGTATTTGTACTTCCTAGATGGATTTTGCTTTGGAAGAAATCAAATATCAGAAATCTTATTCATTAAGAGAATAAGTCTTTCGAGACTTAATTGCTTTTGAAAGAAAATAGTCCTTCAATGCGTATAGTACTTGGTAAGAAAAATAAGCTTCAGAAGATATATCAGAATTTCTTCCGAAGGTTAATTTCTCAGAAGTAGTTATTTGTTTTGAAGACATAATTTTCTTCGGAAGACATTTGATGTCTTACGAAGGAAAATACATCCAAAATTCTCAAATTCTAAGGGATATCATTTTGAAAATTTTCATCCAAAGTAAACTGGGCTTATATGGTGATGATATAGATAACATAAACATATTATTAAAAAAAATCTTGAGTGTAGTTTAAAGAAAATCTACTCAAAGTTAATCATCCCACTAGCTGATACAAGATACTTAAATCTCTGCTCATCAAAAGTTTTTGTTTACAGATCAGTATATTGTTCATTTGTATTAACTTTGACTAGTTTTATCAATCCCTTTTCAAAATTATCTCTAATCAAATGATACCTGATATGATGTGCTTTGTCTTTGAATGCTGCATAGGATTCTCTATAATAGAGAAAGCACTGTTGTTATCTATATGAATAGGAGTCTCCTTGAAGTAGAATCTATAGTCTAGCATCTGATACTAAATCAAAAGCATTTGAGCACAACAGCTTATAGCAGCAATTTATTCAGCTTCAGCAGTTGATGCAGACACACATAATTATTTCTTACATTACCATGAGACTATCCTTCCACCAAGAAATTGACATCCCCCAGATGTTGACTTTGTAGTCATGTTGCAGCCACCATAGTCACTATCTGTATAAGCATACAGATTAAAGTCAAAATTCTTTGGATACCAAAGGCCTAATTTGGGAGCACCCTTGAGATATCTGAGAATTCTCTTGACAGCAACCAGGTGTGACATCCTGGGGTTGGCTTGATATCTTTCATAAATACATGTAGCAACATGATATTGGGCCTGCTGCTGTGAGGTACATAAGAGACCCAATCATAGCCCTGTATAGATGTTCATCAACACACTCCTCCTTAGATCTGGTCCAAGAGAGTACTTTCTAGCTATGGGTGTCTTAGCGACCTTGTACTCAGTCATGTGAAACCTGGTAAGTATGTCTTGTACATACTTTGACTGATTTATGAAGATGCCATTGTCAACCTACTTCACTTGAATTCCTAGAAAGAAATTTAGTTCCCCCATGGAACTCATCTCAAATCTATTTTTCATCAGCGTCTCAAAGTCTTTGCAGAGCTTCGGATTAGTTGTCCCAAAGATAATTTCATCTACATAAACTAGAACCAGCATCAAGTCATTTCCTGTTCCTTTGATGAAGAATGTTCCATCAATAGTACCTCTCTTGTACCCATGCTAATAGAGATACTATGATAGTGTCTCATACTACTTCCTTGGAGCCTAATGCAACCCATAGAGAGCTTTGTCAAGCTTGCAGACATAATCAGGATGATCTAGGTCTACAAAACCAGGTGGTTGTTTGGCATACACTTCCTCATCAATCACCCCATATAAAAGGCACACTTGACATCAAGTTGATAGACCTTAAAAACCTTGAATGCAGCAAAAGCCAGGAGTATTCTAACAGCTTCAAGTCTTGCTACAGGAGCAAACACATCTGTGTAGTCAATTCCTTTTTCTTGTGTGTATCATTGAACAACTAGTCTTGCCTTATTCTTGATGACAAGTCCTCTATCATCCTTCTTGTTCCTAAAAACCCACTTGGTACCTATGGTAGTCTTCCCTTGAGGAAAAGGACATAGATTCCAAACCTTCTGTCTCTTGAATTGAAGCAGCTCCTCCTGCATTACTTCAACCTAACTTCCATCCTCAAAGCCTCTTCAATCTTCTTAGGCTCTATCTGGGATAAAAAACAAGAATTAAGATAAACATTCTTATCATAGGTTTGTCCTCTTGTTCACACCTAGTCTCAACATCTCCAATGATGTTTGTGGTGGGATGGGACTTGTGGATTCTCAGTTGAGGAATCACAGCAAGTTGTTTGGACAGATCTAAATTTGTGAAATTCAAATCTGGTGCTTGAGAGTCATCCACCACATCAACACACTTACCAAGTGAAACTTGATCCAATGAGTGTGTTACATCATTGATGTTGTCTTCTATGAAGTGGTTATCAGCATCAAGAAACTCCTGATCATTATCACCACCTCCATCTCCTCCTACATTGGAAATGCCTTCATCTAAGTTCTATGCCTCTGTGCTGGAATTTATAGGCACCTCAGATGTATCAGCTAAAGAATTTGTCATGGTAGTGCTAATAGGATTTCCAACTGCAGGGCTAGTTACCACTGGAGCTAAAGTAGTTTGTACACTTGGTCTTCTCAACTCAAATCTTGTATCAGAATCGCCTGTTGATAAGATACTTGTAGATCCTGAAACATTCTCACAAGATTTGTTAAAACAGTTGATAACTAAATCAAGATCAAACAGCCAATCAGGACCAGAACCCTACACTAGGTGTGTGCTCATTAAAGGTCACATTGGCTGACTCCTCAACTACTCTTGTTCTGAGATTGTATATTCTATAAGCCTTGGCTTGGGAAGAGTATCTAATAAGTGTCCATCATCTGATAATCATCAAACTTGGCTATTTGATCCTTGGTATTCAAGATGGTGCAAGACATCCAAATGATTTGAGGAAATGTAAGACCCCGATCCCGGGACGCTCACAGCTGGTCAATCATTGCACTCAAAGCATAAACATACATAAGTTTACTAAAATATTGCAGCGGGATTTCTTTACAACATATACCATATTCATATATTATATAATTGCTTGTGCAAAATAATACGTCGTTGACAGATTACAAAATAATAATCGTTGCATTACATCACAAAAACATTATAATTTAAACAACGGATGCCATCCAAAAATGCCAAGTAGCTGCCCCGTGCCATCCTCAGCAACATTACCTGCCAACTAGAAAACACAAAGTCAGCATTGCTGAGTGAGTTCTAGTTTTTATAAAATAAAATACTTTTCTTTCATTTAAAACCATTCTTTCTTTACTTTCACATTTGATCATGCATCATACGTACACATAGATAATAATTATTATTATCTTTTCATCGTCATTCGTTGACTCCCGTTCATTCATCATCGTACGCCATCCTTATCATTCGTTATCTTTCATTCCGTACATTTCATTCATTAACCTTCCTTCATTCATTCCTTCCAGATCAATGTCATCAGCTATACCCCAAACGTAAGCACAAAGCAGGTACTGGGCCGAAGGTTATCAGACTTCCTTTCATTGCGCACAAAGCCTGGCACCAGCACGGGGTAAGCGACAAAGATCCGGGTCAATCTCATGGATTGAATCCCTTACGAGTCTTTTTGACAACACCGTCACTCACCTCAAACTTTGGCATACAAGTCTTTTGTGACAACATAGTCACTCACCTCAAACTTTGGCATACAAGTCTTTTGTGACAACACAGTCACTCACCTCAACCTTTGGCATACAAGTCTTTTGTGACAACACAGTCACTCACCTCAACCTTTGGCATACAAGTCTTTTGTGACAACATAGTCACTCACCTCAACCTTTGGCATACAAGTCTTTTGTGACAACACCGTCACTCACCTCAACCTTTGGCATACAAGTCTTTTGTGAAAACACAGTCACTCACCTCAACCTTTGGCATACAAGTATTTTCCATTCATTCATTCATTACTTCGTTAATGCATGCATTCTCTCATTCCTTACGTTCCTTTTTTCATTATCTTCCGCTTTACGTTACATAATACTTTCCATTTACTTTTCATGATCATACCTTTTAAAGCCACGGAAAATAAACATACATAATAAGGAACATAACATAAACATAACCATACCATACATAGCATCATCATCACATCACGTATGACATCATAAGGTCAACTTACATTACCCCAGGGGACATCCCAAGTCAAAGCCTACACTTTACATTTTCCCCAAAATTTCAGAAAATATTCTAAGGCATAGGCGCATGAGCATTATGTAGGCGCATGAGCATTATGCAGGCGCATGGCCTTCTGGGCGCATGGGAGCACTTAGGCGCGTGGGGAACTTTCAGGCGCATGGGCACTATTTGGGTGCATGACCCAACACTTAGGCTCCTAGGTAAATTTCTAGGCGCATGGGCACTATGCAGGCGCATGAGTGCCTAGGCGCATGGGCAGTTTTGGGCGCATGGAAGACTTAGTCAAATCCAGCCTATTCTAGGCGCGTGGATACTATTCGGGCGCATGGGTTTTGGACGCATGGGACAACACTTAAGCAAATTCAACCGTTGGGCGCATGGGCCAAATCCAGGCGCATGGGCAACCAATACATACGAGTAACATCATAATCAGTCCCAAATCATCAATTCATCATGTTCTAAGCTTAGTTCTAGCGTTCTAAGCATCATAACATGAACATGGCATCATCATAACATCATAAATCACCCAAATCATAACCCACCCACATTCACTCATACACATACATACGGGTATAAAACATTCATAAAAACATACATACATGTATTTCCAGCCCCAAAATCAGTTAAAATAAGTAAAAAGGGGGTTCTAGAACTCACCTTAGCAGCCTTCGAGTATGACTTCCTTCAACCCATTTGCAAATGAGTTCAAACACCTAAAACCACCAAATCACACAACCCGAACACACAAACAAACACATAAGCATATAACCGAGGCATAGGCCGGCCAAGAACAAATAAAGCCAAGAATTCTTACCTTGATTCGTTTTCCTCTTCTTCTTCTTCAAAAACCCGAGAGCTCAGCTCTTTCTCTCTAAAATCCGGTTGAAGTGAAATATGCAGGAAGTGTGGGCGGCCATCACCTTTTGCACCACTTTTTATACTTTTTGTCCTTTTGACACATTTAGCCCCTCAACTTGGGTTAAATTGTGTTTCTTCCTTTTTCTGCACGTTTATACTTTCTTTCTCGTCTTTTAAAATTTTCCGGGTGTTACAAGTCCACCCCCGTTATATAGGTTTCGTCCCCGAAACCTGTTATTCCTCAAACAATTATGGGTAATGCTGCCTCATCTCTTCTTTAGTCTCCCACGTAGACTCGGATCCCTTCCTATGCTTCCACTGTACACACACAAGGGGAACCACTTTACTCCTTAACCTTTTCTCCTTGCGGTCAATGATTGCCACTGGTTGCTCCACATAATTGAGCCTTTCATCAACTTCAATATCCTCTAGTGGTACAACCATATCCTCGACAGCTAAACACTTCTGTAGATGAGATACATGGAATGTCGGGTGAATTCCACTTAACTCATCGGGTAACACCAACCTATAGGCCACCTCTCCTACTCGAGCAATGATTCAGAAAGGCCCTATGTATCTCTGGCTTAACTAGCCCCGCTTCCTGAACCGAATGATACCTTTCCAAGGTGAGACCTTCAACATAACTTTATCACCCACCTGGAACTCAATCGGCCTACGTCTCTTGTCGGCATACGACTTCTGCCTATCTTTGGCTGCCTTCATAAAGGCTTTGATCTTTTCGAGCTTCTCGGTCGTAGCCTCAATCACCTCAATACTTCCCAACTCCTTCTGACCAATATCACCCCAACAACGAGTGTTCTACACCTCCTACCGTATAGCATCTCATAAGGGGCATACCAATACTGGCATGATAACTATTATTATACGAGAACTCAGCTAACGGTAAGTGGTCATCCCAACTTCCCCCAAAGTCAATGACGCATGCCCGAAGCATATCTTCTAGCATCTGAATAGTCCTTTCGACTGACCATCCATCTGAGGATGATAAGCCGTGCTAATGTGTAACCTCGTTCCCATAACATCATGGAATTTCTTCCGGGTGTCACGATCGTAAACAATAGACACCGGCACCCATGACGAGTTACAATATCTTTGATGAATAGATCCACTAATCTTTCAGAGGAGTACGTCTCGTGGATCGGTAGGAAGTGAGCACTCTTCGTAAAATGATCAACTATCACCCATATGGCATCATACCCTTTCACGGTACGCGGTAACTTCGTAATAAAGTCCATGGTGATATGCTCCCACTTCCACTCCTGTATATCCAACGGTTAGATCTTCCCGTACGGCTTCTGGTGCTCGGCCTTCACTTGCAAGCAAGTAAGACACTTACTCACATACTCCGCTACATCGTGCTTCATACCCGGCCACTAATAATCTTTCTTCATATCTGATACATCTTTGTAGTACCGGGATGAATAGAGTATCGAGTCTTATGAGCTTCGTCCATAATCCTCCCACGTAGATCCCCGTAACGAGGGATCCACATCCTTCCAAATCGGGTTCTAACACCAAGATTTCTGCAACCATACCTCTCATCCTTTCGAAGTTAAGACGATCTTCTTTCAATGCCTCGTCTGAAACTCCTTGACCTGCTTCATCACATCAGAGGTCATAATCAACTGATAAGCCTTCACCGAATCAGCTCGGGTCTCTCTTTTCGGCTAAGGGCATCCGCTACTACGTTGGCCTTGCCCGGATGGTAATGGATCTCGCAATCATAATCCTTTATGAGCTCTAACCATCGCCTCTTCCTCATGTCCAGGTCCTTTTGCTGAAGAAGTACTTCAAGTTCTTGTGGTCCGTGAAGATTGTGCACTTCGTTCCGTATAGGTAGTGCTTCCAAATCTTTAGTTCAAAGACCACAGCTGCTAACTCCAAGTCATGAGTAGGGTAATTCACCTCATCAACTTTCAACTATCAGGATGCATAAGCTATAACCTTCCCTCGCTGCATCAACACGCAACCCAACCCCGAGTAAGAAGCATCCGAATAGACCACTAAGTCCTCGCTTCCTTCGGGTAACGATAAAACTGGAGCTTGAGTCAACCTTGCCTTTAACCCTCAAAAGCACTCTCTTGAGCTTGACCCCATACAAACTTCACATCCTTGCGGGTCAACTTAGTCAACGGAGAAGCTATCTTAGAGAAGTCTTGAATAATCTCCTATAATATCCCGCCAACCCCAAGAAACTACGAATCTCAGATGGCGTCTTTGGAGACTTCCATTGCATCACCGCTTCCACCTTTGCCGGGTCCACCATGATCCCCTCCGGATTCACTACATGACCCAAGAACTGAACTTCGCGCAACCAGAACGCCCACTTGGAGAACTTGGCATAAAACTTCTCCTTCTCACCGTCTCCAACACCTCTCGAATGTGTCCGGCATGCTCCGCCTCACTCTTTGAATAAATCAGGATATCATCAATAAACACAATCACTGATTTATCCAACATCGGCCGACACATTCGATTCATCAGGTCCATAAAAGCAGCTGGCACGTTGGTCAAACCAAAGGACATAACGAGAAACTCGTAGTGTCCATAACGCATGCGAAAAGCTGTTTTAGGAATATCTTGTTCCTTCACTTTCAATTGATGGTAACCAGATCGAAGATCTATCCTTGAAAACCAACTGGCACCTTGGAGCTGATCAAACAAATCATCAATCCTCGGCAATGGATACCGATTCTTCACCGTCAACTTGTTCAGCTCGCGGTAGTCTATGCACATCCTCATAATACCGTCCTTCTTCTTCACGAACAAGACCGGAGCACCCCATGGAGAGATACTCGGTCTAATGAACCCCTTATCAAGTAATTCCTGCAGTTGCTCCATCAATTCCTTCATCTTGGTCGGAGCCAACCGATACGGTGCTTTAGCAACAGGTTGAGCACCGGGTATCAAGTCAATCTGGAACTCGATCTCGTGGTCCGGTGGCACACCTGGTAAGTCTTCGGGAAACACATCTGGTAACTCACACACAACCTGTACATCAGACAGTTATGGTGTTGGCGTATCTACATGCTTCACGTAGGCCAATTAGGCACTACATCCATGCCTCATGCACTTTCCCGCCACCACCATCGAAATCACCTTCAAAATCGTCGTAACTCGATCACCGTAGATCGTCACCAAACTCCCGTCAGGTGCGGTCAGATTAATCATCTTCTTGCGACACATAATGCTCGCCTCGTTGTCCGCTAACCAATCCATTCCTAGGACTATATCAAACCCGCCTAAGGTCATCACAAACAGTCTAGCAGGAAACTTATGACCTTCTAGTTCTATATCACAACCTTCTATCAGATCAACAATCCTGGTAGATCTACATCGAAGGGCTCATCAATACTTCTACTACTAACAGGCCACTTAGCATAGAAAGCAGTAGAAATAAAACTCCTACTTGAACCAGAATCAAATAACACTGAAGCAAGAGTTTGGTTTACTAGAAACATACCTGACACAACATCGGGGTCCGTCCTCGCCTCCTCCCTGGTCATCGTGAAAGCCCTGGCGCTAGCTTTCTACCCTTCAGTCCCGGCTGTCTTCTTCTCCCAGAACTCTCAGCCCTCGGCTTCTTGCATTCCCTGATCATGTGGCCCTCCTCGCCACAGTTATAACACCTTCTTACCCTGCAGTCCTTCGCCACGTGTCCTGTCCTCCCATACCAGAAACAGACATTGGATCTCAACCTACACTCTCCGGTGTGCTCTTTCCCACATTTGCCACACCTCTTCGACCCCGCACCGAGTATGACCACACGTCGGTCATCCACCCTCGCAACTTTGTTGTTTGGAGCGGCCCCGCCATGTCCAAACCTCTTCCCATTCTAGTTCCGGCCACCACCACCCTTCTTGCTCACCTCAGCCACCACCACTTCCCTCTTGTCATACAACCTTCCCGCCAGATCAACCACCAACTTAACGTACTCGGCCGGGCGGTGATCATATGCTTGCGGATATCCGCTGGCAAGCCCTGAATATACCTCTTGATTTTTCACGACAGAGGTGTCACCTGATCTAGCACCAACCGTGCCATCTCGTTGAATTTAGTGGTGTATTGCTGATGCGTCATGGTTCCCGCCTCCAGCTGCAGGAACTCCCTCTCAACCTTGTTGAGCTCCCTATGAGGACAGAGCTCTCGATCACCAGTCTCTTAAACTCACTCCACCTCATCCTGCCAATCGCCCTACTACCCTCGGCCTGGACAATATTGTCCCACCACACAGGCCGAATCCACAAATGAGTGGGTGGCAAACTTCACCTTCTGATCTTCCCGGCACTCGCTGATATCTAAAACAGCTTCCATCTCTCTCACCCACCGGTGAGCAGCAGCCAGTGCCATTCCCGTCAAAAGTTGGGCTTGCATCTTTGAAATGCCCCATAGTTACAGCCTCGTGCTGCCTCCGGCACAGGCTCTTCTTCTTCTTCCTCATCAGCTGAGACAACCATCTCAGTCTCCGGTTGCTCCCTTACTCCCGAGGACCTATTCCTCTCTTTCCTTTCTCCTTCTTGCACAGCTTTGATCACTTCAGTCACCACAGACGGTAAGATCGTCTGCATAACCTGGTGAACCTCTTCCGCCACCGCCTCCTTCACTGAGGCCTTAAGTTAGCACTTTCATCACCACCCTCCGGATGAGGGGTCTCGGGCTCTTCATGAGCCACCTCTTCAGCCCTAGGCCTTCCTCTCGTGACCCATGGTCCGACACCACGTCCACCACGACCTCCACCTCTAGAAGCCTTCAAGATCTACCACCGGCCATCCTCTAACATGCTATAAGATTCAAACACTAACACGGTCATTCAAGGTAATGGCTCAGTTTATGTCAAGTATAGTAAGTCCCTAATTACAGTGGCCAGTTGTGATTAGCCACTTACTTTACTCTTCATACCCCAAGCATTTCCTATCCTGACTACATCAGTATCTAAATCTACTAAGAGGCACATAAATCACATAACATGCGCACATAATACCGGTTAACATCAAGAAAATACCTGATGGCACGTAGCTACTCGAACTGGAATCCCTTCCCTTTATCCCATTCTCAGTTTAAGTTTAGGTTTCTTTTGAAAATTCTAACCCGTTTCACTTAAACTTTGGCTCTGATCCAACTTGTAAGGCCCCGATCCCGGGACGCTCACAGCTGGTCAATCATTGCACTCAAAGCATAAAACATACATTAACTTTACTAAAATATTGCCACGAAATTTCTTTAAACAAACCATTTCATATATATATATATATAATTGCTTTTGCAAAATAATACATCGTTGACAGATTACAAAATAATACTCGTTGCATCACATCACAAAAACATTATAATTTAAACAACGGATGCCATCCAAAAATGCCAAGTAGCTGCCCCGTGCCATCCTCAGCAACATTACCTGCCAAATGGAAAAACACAAAAGTCAGCGTTGCTGAGTGAGTTCTAGTTTTTATAAAATAGAATACTTTTCTTTCATTTAAAACCATTCTTTCTTTACTTTCACATGTGATCATGCATCATACGTACACATAGATAATAATTTATTATTATCTTTCATCATCATTCGTTGACTCCCGTTCATTCATCATCGTACGTCATCCTTATCATTCGTTATCTTTCATTCCGTACATTTCATTCATTAACCTTCCTTTGTTCATTCCTTCCGATCAATGTCATCAGCTATACCCCAAACGTAAGCACAAAGCGGGTACAGGGCTGAAGGTTATCAGACTTCCATTCATTGCGCACAAAGCCTGGCACCAGCACCGGGGTAAGTGACAAGGTCCGGTCAATCTCATGGATTGAATCCCTTACGAGTCTTTTGTGACAACACTGTCACTCACCTCAACCTTTGGCATACAAGTCTTTTGTGACAACATAGTCACTCACCTCAACCTTTGGCATACAAGTCTTTTGTGACAACATAGTCACTCACCTCAACCTTTGGCATACAAGTCTTTTGTGACAACACTGTCACTCACCTCAACCTTTGGCATACAAGTCTTTTGTGACAACACAGTCACTCACCTCAACATTTGGCAAACAAGTCTTTTGTGACAACACGGTCACTCACCTCAACCTTTGGCATACAAGTCTTTTGTGACAACACAGTCACTCACCTCAACCTTTGGCATAAAGTCTTTTCCATTCATTCATTCATTACTTCGTTAATGCATGCATTCTCTCATTCCTTACGTTCCTTTTTCATTATCTTCTGCTTTATGTTACATAATACTTCCATTTACTTTTCATGATCATACCACGTAAGCCACGGAAAATAAACATAATCATCACATCACGTATGACATCATAAGGTCAACTTACATTACCCCAGGGGACATCCCAAGTCAAAGCCTACACTTTACATTTTCCCCAAAATTTCAAAAAATATTCTAAGCATAGGCGCATGAGCACTATGCAGGCGCATGGCCTTCTGGGCTCATGGGAACACTTAGGTGGGTGGGGAACTTTCAGGTGCATGGGCACTATTTGGGCGCATGACCCAACACTTAGGCTCCTGGGCAAATTTCTAGGCGCATGGGCACTATGCAGGCGCATGGGCAGTTTTGGGCGCATGGAACACTTAGTCAAATCCAACCTATTCTAGGCGCATGGATACTATTCGGGTGCATGGGTTTTGGGCGCATGGGACAACATTTAAGCAAATTCAACCGTTGGGCGTATGGGCCAAATCCAGGAGCATGGGCAACCAAACATATGAGTAACATCATAATCAGTCCCAAATCATCAATTCTTCATGTTCTAAGCTTAGTTTTAGCATTCTAAGCATCATAACATGAACATGGCATCATCATAACATCATAAATCACCCAAATCATAACCCACCCATACACATACATACGGGTATAAAACCCACATTCATAAAAACATACATACATGCATTTCCAGCCCTAAATCAGTTAAAACAAGTAAAAAGGGGGTTCTAGAACTCACCTTAGCAGCCTTCGAGTATGACTTCCTTCAACCCGTTTGCAAATGAGTTCAAACACCTAAAACCCACCAAATCACACAACCCGAACACACAAACAAACACATAAGCATATAACCGAGGCATAGGCCGGCCAAGAACAACATAAAGCCAAGAATTCTTACCTTGAATTTTGTTTTCCTCTTCTTCTTCTTCAAAAACCCGAGTGCTCAGCTCTTTCTCTCTCTAAAATCCGGTTTAAGGGAAATATGCAGGAATGTGTGGGCGGCCATCACCTTTTGCACCCACTTTTTATACTTTTTGTCCTTTTGACACATTTAGCCCCTCAACTTGGGTTAAATTGTGTTTCTTCCTTTTTCTGCACGTTTATACTTTCTTTCTCGTCTTTTAAAATTTTCCGGGTGTTACAGGAAACCAATGAAAGGTCTTCTTTTGTGCCACAGTTCATAAGGAGTCTTACCATGAGTCTTAACCACTAAAACTCTGTTTTGCACATAGCAGACAGTGTTGACTGCCTCTGCCCAGAAGGTGATAGGCAGTTTAGAGTCAGACAACATGGTTCTTGCAGCTTAAATAAGTGTCTTGTTTCTCCTCTCAGCGACACCGTTTTGCTAAGAAGTCCTGGGAATACTATATAATACTCTTTTCATCATAAAATGTATCAAGGGTTTGGTTTTTAAATTCTGTTCCTTGATCACATCTTATGATCTTGACCCTGTGATCATATTGATTCTTAATTTTCAAAATGAAACTCTTTAAGATCTCAGGGGTCTCATCCTTAGTTATAAGAAAGAAGATCCAGGTGTATCTTATGAAGTCATTTATGATCACCAAGCAATAAGAGGTCCTTACTAAACTCATTATACTAGTGGGTCCAAAGAGATCCATATGTAATAAGTATAGGGGAGTAGTGATAGAGCTCCTTTCCTTTGGTTTGTGAGAAATTTTGTGTTGCTTCCCTTTCAGGCATGCAATATAGTGGTCATCACTAGTAAACTATTTCTTTGTCATTCTAGTTACCAAATCATTCTTAATTAGTTTATTTATGTTTTTAAAGTTTACATGGCATATTCTTTTATGCCAAAGGAAAGATTCATCACTATTGGCCGTAGACAGAAAGCAAGAAACTTCTCATGAAGGGGATGTTTCCTGCAAGTCCATCTTGTACATGTTCCCTTTCCTGGGGGCTTTGAGTAGGATATGCTCTTAAGGAATGACCACCCTGGGATTGAGAACAGTGCACTCATGCTTTGTAAAGAGCATGTTATGTCTTTGATCACAAAATTAGGATACACTTAGAAGATTGTACCCAAGCTCCTTGTCAAAGTTTACCTTCTCAATGCTGAGCTTACCATTTGTGACCCTGCCCCTTCTAGTAATGTAACCACCAGAATCTCCTCTAAAAGCAATTGGCCCTCCTTAAATTCTCTCAAAGTTTTGAAGCAAGGAGTTATTGCCTTCCATGTGCCAGGAACAATCATTATTAATGATCCATACATTTCCTTTAGTCTTTAGCTGTTCCTTCACAAAAAGAGATGGTTAGTTACATTTGGAAACCCAAGCCTCATTGGTCTTGGGCTTGTCAAAGTGAATGGAAGATAATACAACAGTGATTGATCCTATATGCAAGTTCTGAGGATCATTTTCTATTGTTGATAAAGAACTTTCAGTCATATGGCCTTCCTTTATATTCCATACCATCTTTGGAATACCAGACTTGGCCTTTAACAGTTCGAAAGTTTTGATAACTTTGAAAGTTTTGGAAACTGGACCTTTGGAAGCTTTTGCATCCACTGCAGCAGACATCAGTACTTCGGAAGGGAAGAGAGTGTTTGGCCTGGGGGCAGCTTTAATTACAACTTTCATGAAGCCTAGGGACCCACTTGAACTCTCTCCTCGTATCTCCCTCTTCCTCTCTTTCTTCTGCTCCTCAATCTCGATAGGAGTCATATTTGAAAGTATTGATAACTTCGGAAGTTTTGGAGACTGGACCTTCGAAAGCTTTTGCATCCACTGCAACAGACTTCAATACTTTGAAAGCATTCCATTCTTCCGAGACCAATATTTCTTCCGAAGGTAGGTTTTCACTTATCTTCTACTTCACTTTGGAGCTTCCGAAAGGAAGAGATTTTCCTTCCGAAGCAGCTTTCTTCTTCTTCTTCTTAGAAGTTTTTTTCTTGTTCATGTGGATAGTACTTTTGGGGTTGTAGATGCAATCCTTGGAAAAGTGAGAAGTACTACCACACATGATGCATTTAGTTGGCATACTTTTAAGAGGCTTCTTTTGAGAGGTAAGCTGAGCTTGATCACTTTCTACTTCCGTCTTCATTTTCACAATTGATGCAGCAGGCTTCTTGGGATAAGGCTTGCTCTTGGAACTAGATGGCTTAATATGTGCAGTAGTGGTACATATTTTATCAGTCTTCTTCTTTGAATTAGAATGACTTGGAAATGAACTAGAACTCCTGGTACTAGAGTCAATGGTTGTGTCCTTAGTCTTTACTACTTCAAATCCAACAGAGATGAAAAACTTGCTTTTGCTTGGAGTTGAAGGTGGCCTTGATCTCTTGGGCTTTCTTGGATTTTCTCTTAGCTGCCCTGATCAAGTTCTTTCTACAGACTTGGTCATCCTGGATTCATTTTTCTCTCTAAGAGAGTAGTGTCCCTTCTCAGGATAACCCTTGTCACTCTCTTCAGGTTCATCCTTCACTACCTCCTCTTCATCTTCATCCTCTTCTTGAATGGAATCTATGGAGGGCAGCTCATCTTGTCAAGTTCTACACCTTGGAGATCTTATAGATAACACGTGTGTGGTGGAGCTATCTCATTTGAACCCAATCCCAGCTTGTTCTGATAAAAAATCTTTGCGTGCATGTCTGAAGATATTATGTTCTTGAAGGTTTCCTCTTCAAGAACACATTTTCCCACCATAGCTTTGTTGATCACAAGCTCAGCTTGGCATTCAGTTAATTTGATAGTGAGATTCTTGATCTGAGTCCTGTAATTTGTGTGCTCATGCTTAAGAGTTGAAATGGTTTTCTCTAAATCTTCTATTTTAAGTTTATAATCATTTTCAGCTCTTTTAAAATTAGCTTTTAAGATGTTCAAGGACTCAAGATCAGATCTTACTTCCAAATTATAGGACCTATACATGTTAACTTTTGCAATGCATTCAGGGGTACAGAGATGTTCCGATACCTTAGATTATTCATGATCAGCCATCAGTGCTTGGTTTGGAGAAGCATCTTCCACCTGAAAGCTGCAGCCAAAGCCTCCTTCTTCAACAACAACAGCAGCATGTTGTTCGGGTTGGCTTGGTTTCTCAGTTCTTGGAGTTGTATCAGTGTAGTTTGGTTTGGTTTATGCTTGGCCACCATTTGTCCTTGGTGCCTTGCACTCTCTAGCAAATTGACCCATCTAGTTACGTTGTAACACTTCACTTTGCTTTTGTCCAGCCCAAACTTTTCGCTGGCTACATTGCTGGGAAACATCCTTCCAGTCCTCTTATAGAACTTCTTGGCCCTTTGAGCGAGAAAGCCATGTGCTGGACTATCTCCATGTACTCCAGATCATCTAGATGGATGCAGTCCAGGCCTTCAAGAGTAAAAAGAAAGTTGCCACAACTTTTATCAGTAGACTCAAAGGCTTGTGCAGAGCTTGTCTCTTGGAATGGGCTTCCTTGGATGAAGCTCTCCCTTGGTACCTCCAGGAAGGTGATGCAAGGACCCTTTTATGAGTTTTCAGGGAAGCATATAAGATGATACAGTTGTTCTATGCTTTCCCTTTCAACCACATGAAGGGCTGAACTCTGCTGTTTGTTGGAAGAGCTGCTGGATGGATTTTGTAAGTTCATCTCCATCTGGTACCCATTAAGGATACCATACAGCTCTGTGAGAGTAAGAGTAGAGAGGTTCTTAGTTCTCTTAATGGCCATATAGTAGTGAGTCCATTGTCTGGGAAGAGAGAACATGAACTTCCTACCAACATCAGTCAGAGTATCCATAATCTCAACATACCTGAAGTATTGTTGAGTCATGGTTTCACCTGTCTTGTTGGTGAAAGTTTCAAACTGCAACTTCAAGATATCCTTCTTGTTCTCCTTGGCTTCATCAGATCCATCATACATCAGCCTCAGTGCATCCCAGAGCTGCTTAGCAGTTTTGCACTTCTTAAAGCCTCTATAAATGGAGCTGGGAAGATCAGTTTGAGGAGCAGTCATGGCCTTCTGATCTATGTCTATTCTTTTCTAGTCCTTATCAGAATAGTCAACCATTTCGTTTGGTATCATGCCCTATGAAACTGAAGTGATCAAAGATGGTGAGATCTTACAATAAAGAGCCTGAAGTGCTCTAATACCAATTATAGGACCGATGAAGGGTGGTTAATGCAACAATTTCACAAGGATGGAGAGATATGCAAAACTTAACAGATCAAATAAGGAAGCGGTTAGATGATACAAAGAACATAAGTAAAAGAACAAGAACACTCAAATATGGTTTTCAAGAATGATGTATATTGCCCTCAAGTTCTTACAAGTGTTACAAAGCATACATATTAAGATACAAGTACTTGAAACACTTTATACTACATCCTACAGCTGACCATATTTTGAAGGCCAGTTGGAAACACTAATCTAGACAACAAGATCAATGTAGAGTTAAAAGGCAGATTGCCTTTTGACTTGTGACTATAATATACCATAGCTCATATCCTAATATATTACAAAAAGGATAAAAAGTACAAAAGTAGAAAGTTACAGACCAATGAACATAATCAATTGCTGACAAAAGCATGGACCTTTTCACCAACTTATCTAAGTTGGTGAGTCTTCAGAGTGGCAGCTGAAAGTTGTTCAGCTTTAGTCAAAAGGTGATCATAGAAAACATGTCTTCTATATCTTCGAAAGAAATCAGTCTTTGGCTTCAGAAGAAATTAGTCTTTGGCTTTAGAAGATTTGTCATTTGGCTTCGAAAGATTTTACACTTAGCTTATTTCCTTTGAGTAGTGTAAAACATCCGAAGTAACTTTACTATATGCTTCATGTATGCATGCTGATAGCTCTTTAGATGCTTTGGTTGCATCAACCTTTAAGTATAAACCTTACAAACTCCTCCTAGGCTGATGCTACCAAAACAGAAGAGATTAATCATCTATTGATAGTCCTCATCAGGATCAAACCCATTCCTTTCTTCATCATTTGGTTAGGATCCCTCAAACTCTCATAGTATCTCCTCATGTCATAGAGATCATGCGGAGGAAGATCAAGAATGTCTTACCAGAAGTAGACCTCTTGACCTCCTTGATCTTTAATGACATACCATCTGTCCGGATTAGCAACAAAGGTCCAAGACAAGATAGGTCTCTCAGCAGTAAGAGGCTCTACTTGAATAGGAGTTAGATGAGCACCCTTTTCTTGATCACCCTTAGGATGTTCTGACCCATCCTGAGGTGTAGAGGTGGATGCCTTGGACTTCTTCTTCTTCTTGTCCTTTCTAATTGCCATCCTTTTCTTCCTCTTTCTATATTTCAACCGAGAAGATTAGCCTTTAGCACCAGGTTGTTTTTATGTGTCTTTCTTAGTTGGGTCCTCTTTTCTCACAGGTTCAGAATGAGAGGGATTAGGACCTTGCTATGGATCAGAAGATGAAGTTGGCTGTGGTCCAGCACTAGGTCCAGGTTGTGTTGTCTCTTAGGTTCAACCTTGACCTTAACTTTAGGTGCAGCCTGACTTGGTGGATAATGCAAGTCAATGAGCTCACCCCTTTTAATCTTCTGCTTGATCACCCTAATGTGCTTATCCATGGTGGATAGAGACATTAGACCAAGCCTCCCTTTGGAGAATCCATACAGCTTCAAGAAGCTCATCATCCTCTACCTATCAGCAGACTTCTGTAGACTCTTTTGGATGACGGCTCTTGAGTTTGCAACTTCTTCACTCATCTTTCTCTTAGCAGCTTATTATTCATTCATTATTTGTCGCTTCAGCTGATTGAGGTACTCAAACTCTATGTATTCATATGATAAAGGAAGAAGTGCAGATGCCTGATAGAGACCTATGGCACTCAGGTAGTTAATCATATTTTGTCTATCTGCTTTTTTGTCTACCTAAGGTTGTTGCTCAGTTGCCACAACCACTATCTCAGGGCTTTCTTGAACTGGGGAGAGGGTAGGAGCATGCTTGTAATGTCTTTTCTTCCTCCTTTCTTCCTTGATCTTGAGAAGCAGTTCTGCATCCTCTGCCTCCTTACCCTCCTTTGATAACTTAGTGTCATCCAGTTCATTTAACTCTTCTAAGGGTAGAGAGATGAGTTCATTAATGTTGTAGTTTCTGGTCCCCAAGTAGTTCAATCTGGCTGCCCTTAACTCTTATCTTGAGTGTTTGGCCTGGGGGCATCTTTAATTACAGCTTCCATGAAGCCTGGAGACCCACTTGAACTCTCTTCCCTTAGCTTCCCCTTCCTCTCTCTCTTCTCCACCTCAATCTCCTCAAGAGTCATCTTTGGAAGTTTTGATAACTTTGGAAGTTATAGAGACTAGACCTTCGAAAGCTTTTGCATCCCCTGCAGCAGACTTCAGTACTATGGAAGCACTCCTTTCTTTCGAGACCAAAATTTCTTCCGAAGATAAGTTTTCACTTATCTTCTTCTTCACTAAGGAGCTTCCAAAAGGAAGAGATTTTCCTTCCAAAGCTGTTTTCTTCTTCTTCTTCTCAGAAGTTTTCTTCTTGTTCATGTGGATAGTACTTTTAGGATTGTAGATGCAATCCATGGCAAAGTGAGAAGTACTACCACACATGATGCATTCAGTTGGCATACTTCTGAGAGTCCTCTTTTGAGAGGTAGGCTGAGCTTGATCACTTTCTACTTCCTTCTTCATCTTCACAGATGATGCAACAGGCTTCTTGGGATGAGGCTTGCTCTTGGAACTAGATGGTTCAATGTGTGCAGTAGTGGTACACATTTTATCAGTCTTCTTCTTTGGATCAAAATAACTTGGACATGAACTAGAACTCCTGGTACTAGAGTCAATGGTTGTGTCCTCAGTCTTTACCACTTCAAATCCAGCAGACATGTAAACTTGCTTTTGCTTGGAGTTGAATGCGGCCTTGATCTCTTGAGCTTTATAGGATTTTCTCTTAGCTGCCCTGATTAAGTTCTTTCTTGCAGACTTGGACATCCTGGATTCATTTTCCTCTCTAGGAGAGTAGTGTCCCTTCTCAGGATAACCCTTGTCACTCTTTTAGGTTCAGCCTTCACTACCTCCTCTTCATCTTCATCCTCTTCTTGACTGTGATCTTTAAGGGCAGCTCGTCTTGATAAGTTTCACACCTTGGAGATCTTATAGATAACAATGTGTGTGGAAGAGCTATCTCATTTGAACCCAATCCCTACGTGTTTTTGATAAAAAATCTTTGCATGGATGGATGAAGATATTATGTTTTGGAAGGTTTCCTTTTCAAGAACACATTTTTCTACCATAGCCTTGCTGATCACAAGCTCAGCTTGGCATTTAGTTAATTTGATAATGAGATCCTTGATCTGAGTCCTGTAATTTGTGTGCTCATGCTTAAGAGTTGAAATGGTTTTCTCAAAATCTTCTATTTTAAGTTTATAATCATTTTTAAGTATTTTAAAATCATCTTTTAAGATGTTTAAGGACTCAAGATCAGTTCTCACTTCCAAATTATAGGACCTATACATGTTAACTTTTGCAATGCATTCAGGGGTACAGAGATATTCCAATACCTTAGCTTCTTCATGATCAGCCATCAGTGCTTGGTTTGGAGATTCATCTTCCACCTAAAAGCTCCAGTCAAAGCCTCCTTCTTCAACAGCAACAACAGCATGTTGTTTGGGTTGGCTTGGCTTCTTAGTTCTTGGAGCTACATTAGTGTAGTTTGGTCTGGTTTATGCTTGGCCAGCATTTGTCCTTGGTGCCTTGCACTCTCAAGCAAATTGGCCCATTTGGTTATAGTTGTAACACTTTATTTTGCTTTTGTCCAGCCCAAACTTTCCACTGGCTACATTGCTGGGAAACTTCCTTCCAGTCCTCTTGTAGAAACATTTGGCCCTTTGAGTGAGAAGAGCCATCTACTGGACTATCTCCATGTACTCCGGATCATTTGGATGGATCCAGTCTGGGTCTTCAAGAGTAAAAAGAAAGTTTCCACAACTTTCATCAGTAGATTCAAAGGCTTGTGCAGAGTTTGTCTCTTAGAACGGGCTTCCTTGGATGTAGCTCTCCCTTAGTGCCTCGGGGAAGGTGATGAAAGGACCCTTTTGTGAGTTATCAGGGAAGCATATAAGATGATACAGTTGTTCTATGCTTTTCCTTTCAACCACATAAAGGGCTGAACTCTGCTGGTTGTGGGAAGAGCTGCTGGATGGATTTTGCAAGTTCATCTCCATCTGGTACCCACTAAGGATACCATATAGCTCTGTGAGAGTAAGAGTAGAGAGGTTCTTAGTTCTCTTAATGGCCACATAATAGTGAGTCCATTGTCTGAGAAGAAAGAACATGAACTTCCTCACTATTCCATGTTCTCATGCTTTACACCAACATTAGTCAGAGTATCCATAATCTCAACATACCTGAAGTATTATTGAGTCATGGTTTCACCTGTCTTGTAGGTGAAATTTTCAAATTGCTGCTTCAAGATATCCTTTTTGTTCTCCTTGGCTTCATTAGATCCATCATACATCAGCCTCAGTGCATCCTAGAGTTGCTTAGCAGTTTTGCACTCCTTAAAGCCTCTATAAATAGAGTTAGGAAGAGCAGCTTGAGGAGCAGTCATGGCCTTCTGATCTATTCTATACTTTTCCAGTCTTCATCAGAATAGCCAGCTATTTCCTTTGGTATCATGCCACCTCCAATAGTGGCTGAAGAGGTGCATGGAATGTATGGTCCTTTGATAACAGATCTCCATATCCTACTGTCTTGAGACTTGATGAACCCTTCCATACGTTAGCACCAAGTATCAAAGTCATCTGAAGTGATTAGTGGAGACTTTGTCATAGTACCAGTTTCCATATCAGCTTTTGCAAGAGCTGCCATTTGAGTTGTTAAGTGCCCTGTGAAACTGAAGTGATCAAAGATGGTGAGATCTTACAATAAAGAGCCTGAAATGCTCTAATACCAATTGTAGGACCAATGAAGGGTGGTCAATGTAATAGTTTTATAAGGATGAAGAGATGTGCAACACTTAACAGATCAAATAAGGAAGTTGTTAGATGATACAAAGAACACAAGTAAAAGAACAAGAACACTCAAATATGGTTTCCAAGAATGATGTATATTGCTCTCAAGTTCTTACAAGTGTTACAAAGCATACATATTAAAATACAAGTACTTGAGACACTTTATACTATATCCTATAGCCGGCCATACTTTGAAGGCCAGTTGAAAACACTAATCTAGACAACAAGATCAATGTAGAGTCAAAAGGCAGATTGCCTTTTGACTTATGACTAAGACATGTCATAGCTCACATCTTAATATATTACAAAAAGGATAAAAGGTACAAAAGTAGAAAGTTACAGACCAATGACCATAATCAACAGTTAACAAAAGCATGTACCTTTTCACTAACTTATCTAAGTTGGTGAGTCTTTAGAGTGGTAGTGGAAAGTTGTTTAGCTTTAGTCAAAAGGTGATCAGAGAAAGCATGCCTTCTCTATCTTCAGAAAAAATCAGTCTTTGGCTTCAAAAGAAATCAGTCTTTGGCTTTGGAAGACTTTGTCTTTGAAGCTTCAGAAGACTTTTCTTTGGCTTTGGAAGATTTTGTGATTTGGCTTTGGAAGATTTTACACTTAGCTTATTTACTTTGAGTAGTGAAAAACTTCCAAAGTAACTTTACTCTGTACTTCATGCATGCATGCTGAGAGCTCTTTGGTTGCTTTGATTGCATCAGCCTTTAAGTATAAACCTTACAAACTCCCCCTAAGCTGATGACACCAAAATAGAAGAGATTAATCATCTATTAATAGTCCTCATCAGGATCAAAACCATTCCTTTCTTCATCATTTGGTTAGGATCCCTCAAACTCCTATAGTATCTCTTTATGTCATAGAGATCACGCTTTTGTCAAGATGAACTGCCCTCCATACCATCTGTCTGGATTAGCAGCAAAGGTCCAGGACAAGATGGCTCTCCCAGCAGCAAGAGGCTCTACTTGAATGGAAGTTGGATGAGCAGCCTCTTCTTGATCACCTTCAGGATGTTTTGACCCATACTGAGGTGTAGAGGTGGATGCCTTAGACTTCTTCTTCTTCTTGTCCCTTCTAATGGCCATCCTTTTCTTCCTCTTTCCATATTTCAACTGAGAAGACTAGCCTTCAGCACCAGGTTGTTCTTGTGTGTCTTTCTTAGTTGGGTCCTCTTCCCTTACAGGTTCAGAAGAAGAGGGATCAGGATCTTGCTATGGATCAGATGATTAAGTTGGCTATGGTCCAGCACTAGGTCTAGGTTATGTTGTCTCTTGGGTTCAACCTTGACCTCAACTTTAGGTACAGCCTGACTTGGTGGAGAATGCAAGTCAACGAGCTCACCCCTTTTAATCTTCTGCTTAATCACCCTAATATGCTCATCCATGGTGGATAGAGACATTGGACCAAGCCTCCTTTCGAAGAATCCATACAGCTTCAAGAAGCCCTGTAGCCCTTTTGGATAAGGGCTCTTGACTTTGCAGCTTCTTCACTCATCTTTCTCTTAGCAGCTTATTGTTCATTCATTACTTTTTGTTTCAACTGCTTGAGGTACTCAAACTCTATGTATTCATATGACAAGGTAAGAAGTGAAGATGTCTAATAGATACTTATGGCACTCAGGTAGTTAATAATATTTTGTCTATCTGCTTTTTTATCTACCTGAGGTTGTTGCTCAGTTGCCACAGCCTCTATCTTAGGGCTTTCTTGAACCGGGAAGAGGGTAGGAGCATGCTTGTAGAGTCTTTTCTTCCTCATTTCTTCCTTGATCTTGAGGAGCAGTTCTGCATCCTCTGCTTCCTTCCTCTCCTTTGATAACTCAGTGTCATCCAGTTTATTTAACTCTTCTAAGGGATGAGAGATGACTTCATCAATGTTGTAGTTTCTGGTCCCCAAGTAGTTCAATCTGGCTGCCCTTAACTCATCATCTTGAGTGTTTGGCCTGGGGATAGCTTTAATTGTAGCTTCCATGAAGCCTGGGGACCCACTTGAACTCTCTCCCCTTAGCTTCCTCTTCCTCTCTCTCTTCTCCACCTCAATCTCCTTAAGAGTCATCTTCGAAAGTTTTGATAACTTTGGAAGTTTTGGAGACTGGGCCTTCGGAAGCTTTTGCATCCACTGTAGCAGACTTTAGTACTTCGGAAGCATTCCTTTCTTCCGAGACCAAAATTTCTTCCGAAGGTAAGTTTTCACTTATCTTCTTCTTCACTTTGGAGCTTCCAAAAGGAAGAGATTTTCCTTCCGAAGTTGTTTTCTTCTTCTTCTTCTCAAAAGTTTTCTTCTTGTTCATGTGGATAGTACTTTTGGGATAGTAGATGCAATCCTTGGCAAAGTGAGAAGTACTGCCACACATGATGCATTCCGTTGGCATACTTCTGAGAGTCTTCTTTTGAGAGGTAGGCTGAGCTTGATCACTTTCTACTTCCTTCTTCATCTTTACAGATGATGCAGCAGGATTCTTGGGATGAGGCTTGCTCTTGGAACTAGATGGTTCAATATGTGCAGCAGTGGTACACATTTTATCAGTCTTCTTCTTTGAATCAGAATGACTTGGACATGAACTAGAACTCCTGGTACTAGAGTCAATGGTTGTGTCCTCAGTCTTTATCACTTTAAATCCAACATAGATGGAAACTTGCTTTTGCTTGGAGTTAAAGGTGGCCTTGATCTCTTGGGCTTTCTTGGATTTTCTCTTAGCTGTCCTGATCAAGTTTTTTCTTGCATATTTGGTCATCCTGGATTCATTTTTCTCTCTACTAGAGTAGTGTCCCTTCTCAGGATAACCCTTGTCACTCTCTTTAGGTTCATCCTTCACTACCCCCTCTTCATCTTCATCCTCTTCTTGATTGGGATCTATGGAGGGAAGTTCATCTTGATAAGTTCCACACCTTGGAGATCTTACAGATAACAATTTGTTTTGAGGAGCTATCTCATTTGAACCCAATCCTTACCTGTTTTGATAAAAAAATCTTTGCATGCATGGATGAAGATATTATGTTCTTGAAAGTTTCCTCTTCGAGAACACATTTTTCTGCCATAGCTTTGCTAATCACAAGCTCTGCTTGACATTTAGTTAATTTGATAATGAGATCCTTGATCTGAGTCCTATAATTTGTGTGCTCATGCTTTTGAGTTGAAATGGTTTTCTTTAAATCTTCTATTTTAAGTTTATAATCATTTTCGGCTCTTTTCAAATCAGCTTTTAAGATGTTCAAGGACTCAAGATCAGATCTTACTTCTAAATTATAGGACCTATACATGTTAACTTTTGCAATGCATTCAGGAGTATAGAGATGTTCCAATACCTTAGCTTCTTCATGATCAGCCATTAGTGCTTGGTTTGGAAAAGCATCTTCCAACTGAAAGCTCCAGTCAAAGCCTCCTTCTTTAACAGCAACAACAACATGTTGTTTGGGTTGGCTTGGCTTCTCAGTTCTTGGAGCTGCATAAGTGTAGTTTGGTCTGGTTTGTGCTTGGCCACCATTTGTCCTTGGTGCCTTGCAATCTCTAGCAAAATGGACTATCTGGTTACAGTTGTAACACTTCTTTTTGCTTTTGTCTAGCCCAAACTTGCCACTGTCTACATTGCTGGGAAACTTTCTTCCAGTCCTCTTGTAGAACTTCTTGGCCCTTTGAGTGAGAGGAGCCATCTGCTGGACTATTCCATGTACTCAAGATCATCTGGATGGATGCAGTCTAGGTCTTCAAGAGTAAAAAGAAAGTTTCCATAACTTTCATCAGTAGACTCAAAGGCTTATGCAGAGCTTGTCTCTTGGAACGGGCTACCTTGGATGTAACTCTCCCTTGGTGTCTCGGGGAAGGTGATGAAAGGACCCTTTTGTGAGTTATCAAGGAAGCATATAAGATGATACAGTTGTTCTATGCTTTCCCTTTCAACCACATGAAGGGCTGAACTCTGCTGGTTGTTGGAAGAGCTGTTGGATGGATTTTGCAAGTTTATCTCCATCTGGTACCCACTAAGGATACCATATAGCTCTGAGAGTAAGAGTAGAGAGGTTCTCAGTTTTTCTAATGGTCACACAGTAGTGAGTCCATTGTCTGGGAGGAGAGAACATGAACTTCCTCACTATATCCCTGTTCTCAAGCTTTATAGCAACATCAGTTAGAGTATCCACAATCTCAACATACCTGATGTATTATTGAGTCGTGGTTTCACCGGTCTTGTAGGTGAAATTTTCAAACTACTGCTTCAAGATTTACTTCTTGTTCTCCTTGGCTTCATCAGATCTATCATACATCAGCCTCAGTGCATCCCAGAGCTGCTTAGCAATTTTTCACTTCTTAAAGCCTCTGTAAATGGAGTTAGCAAGAGCTGCCATTTGAGTTGTTAAGTGTTTTGTGAAACTGAAGTGATCAAAGATGATGAGATCTTACAATCAAGAGCTTGAAATGCTCTAATACCAATTGCAGGACCGGTAAAGGGTGGTCAATGCAACAGTTTCACAAGGATGGAGAGATGTACAACACTTAACAGATCAAATAGGGAACCGGTTAGATGATACAAAGAACACTAGTAAAAGAACAACAACAAGAACACTCAAATATGGTTTTCAAGAATAATGTATATTGCTTTCAAGTTCTTACATGGGTTACAAAGCATTCATATTAAGATAAAAGTACTTGAGACACTTTATACTACGTCCTACAACCAGCCATACTTTGAAGTCCAGCTGGAAACACTAATCTAGACAACAAGATCAATGTAGAGTCAAAAGGTAGATTGCCTTTTGACTTGTGACTATGACTTGCCATAGCTCACATCCTAATATATTACAAAAAGGTATAAAAGTAAAAAGTTACAGACCAATGACCATAATCAACTTTTGACAAAAGCATGGACCTTTTCACCAACTTATCTATGTTGGTGAGTCTTCAGAGTGGCAGTGGAAAGTTGTTCAGCTTTAGTCAAAAGGTGATCAGAGAAAGCATGTCTTCTCTATCTTCGATAGAAATCAATATTTGGCTTTGGAAGACTTTATCTCTGAAGCTTCAAAAGATTTCGTTTTGGCTTCGGAAGATTTGTCATTTGGCTTCGGAAGATTTGTCATTTTGCTTCGGAAGATTTTACACTTAGCTTATTTCCTTTGAGTAGTGCAAAACTTCCAAAGTAACTTTACTCTGTACTTCATGCATGCATGCTGAGAGCTCTTTGAATGCTTTGGTTGCATCAGCCTTTAAGTGTAAACCTTACAAGCACCAAGTGGGTTTTCAGGAATAAGAAAGATGATAGACGACTTGTCATCAAGAATATGGAAAGACTAGTTTTCAAGGGTACACATAAGAAGAAGGGGTTTACTACACAAATGTTTTTGCTCCTGTAAGACTTGAAGCTATTAGGATATTCCTTGCTTTTGCTGTATCTAAGGATCTCAGGTTTACCAACTTGATGTAGTTTGCCTTCTTAGATGGGGTGATTGATGAGTAACTGTATGTCAAACAACCATGTGGCTTTGCAGATCCAGATCATCCTGCTTATGTCTGCAAGCTTGAAATCTCTTTATGGGTTGCATCAAGCTCCAAGAAAGTGGTATGAGACATTATCACAGTACCTTTGTCAGCATGGTTACAAGAAGGGTACTATTGATGGAACACTCTTTATCAAAGGAACAGGAAATGACTTGATGCTGTTCAAGTTTATGTAGATGACATCATCTTTGGGTCAACTAATCCAAAGCTTATAAAGACTTTGAGAAGCTGATGAAGAATTGATTTGAAATGAGTGCCATAGGGGAACTCGATTCTTTCTAGGAATTCAAGTGAAGCAGGTTGATAATGGCATCTTCATAAACCAGTCAAAGTATGTGCAAGACATACTTACCAGATTTCATCAAACTGAGTGCAAGGTTGCTAAGACACCCATAGCTAGAATCACTCCCTAGGACCTAATCTTGAGGGGAGTGTGTTAATAACATCTCTATAGGCTATGATTAGGTCTCTTATGTACCTCACAACCAGTAGCCTGATATCATGTTTGCTACATGTATTTGTGCAAGATATCAAGCCAACTCTAAGATGTCACACCTTGTTGCTGTCAAGAGGATTCTTAGATATCTCAAAGGTGCCCCAACTAGGCCTTTTAGTATCCAAAAAATTCTAACTTCAATCTGTATGCCTATACAGATAGTGACTATGGTGGATGCAACATGATTGCAAAGTATACCTCAGGGGGATGTCAATTCCATGGTGGAAGGATGGTCTAATGGTCATGCAAGAAACAAATTGTGGTCTGCATCAACTTTTGAAGTTGAATACATTGTTGCTACAAGTTGCTGAGCTTAAGTGCTTTGGATTTTGAATCAAATGCTGGACTATGGATTCAACTTGAAAAAGACTCCCATCCACATAGATTACAGAGAATCCTGTACAGCACTCTAAGACAAATCACATCAACATCAGGTATCACTTGATTAGAGATAATTTGAAAAAGATTGATAAAACTAGTCAAAGTTAACACAAATGAACAATATTTTGATCTGTTCATAAAATCTTTTGATGAGCAGAGATTTAAGTAGCTTCTATCACCTTTGGGATGATTAACTTGAATAGATTTTCTTAAACTAAACTCAAGATTATTTTCTCAATATGTGTGTCTTAAGTTGTCTATATCATCGCCTATATAAACCTAGTTTACTTTGGAAGAAATTTTTCAAATGATATTCCTTAGAATTTTGAGAATTTAAGATATATTTCCTTTTAAAAGACATTAAGTTGACTTCGGAAGAAAATTATTTCTTCAAAACTAATAACTACTTACTAAAAATTTACCTTGCAAAGAAATTTTGATATATCTTCCGAAGCTTAATATGCTTCTAAGTACTTATATGTTTTGAAGGAAAATTCCTTCGAACTCAATTAATTCTCGAAAGCTTTATTTATCCTTTGAATATATTCTGAAGTTTAATATCTTCCAAAACCAAATATATCTCGAAAGAAAAAATACTCTAAATATTTTTCTTCCGAAGCAAATTTTTATCAAGCTAAGGAATATCTTCCAAAGTCAATTGGCTTCGGAAGTTTTCTCAAAAACCTCCAAGACAAATTACTTTCGGAAGATTTTAGACTTCCAAGAAACTATCTTTTTGGGCACTTTTTTAAGGTGGGACCGACATTTGGATTTCAAAGTTTATCCTTTTGCATTAACTTTGTCTCAAATCCACCATATAATATATCCCTTAATGGTTTCCCCCTCTTTCTCCTTCCTCTTCATATGCAAAAGTTCAAACCCTAAATCACTTACAAACTGACTTTGTTCTTACCTTTCTTCACTTCTAAGCTACTCAAATGGCCACCTTGATCCCTGAAACCTACCAGAATTTTCCATGCAACGCATAGGCAACACTACCAAGTTGCTCTGTTATCATCTGAGAAAGATCCAGGTTTCTCAGTTTTTTCCAATTCTTGTCTCACTCCAACTACCTCACTGCCCTTACATAGACCCCATCATTTGTATAAAGATCAATACTAGAGTTCTGGAGGACCTGCCAAGAGGTCATCTTGGTGCTGAGAAGGCACTGTTTGCCATAGTGCAGGGGAAGACAGTTTTTGGTCACTCCAGCCACCATCAACTCTTATCTGAGGCTGGATGATAAAGAAGGCGA